>APFE030199288.1:172921-186937 GCA_000404065.3 Pinus taeda
AAAACAAACCTTACGGCTTAAAGTTAGCTTTACCCGGAAACTAAATATTTTCCTCAATGTTTCTGATTTTCCGAGATCTCACTAAGGCGCAGCGGAAAAGAGCATACGCATGAGAAAAATCCTTACTTTCTATTTCTGATTTGCCCAGATCGCACAGAGTCGCAGGGCAAAGAGCATACGCATAAATGAAAGGTATAGATCAGGTAATAAAAAAGAAGCTAAATAAACCGAAATAATAAACAGAGAGAAAAATAACTAGAAACTGCAAAAAAACACTGTATACCTCCAGATCTTAAAAATGACGTAGCTAGGGCTACCAGAAACCTTTTTGTGTGAAACAAAAGGGGTTCCTCACTGGAACAAATGCTCCTAAAACCACAGAGCAGTCCTCTCGGCCCGAAAGCAGTCAAAAACAGCAGATCTAGGAAACGACAGTCGGATGCAGTTCTACCAGCTTCAGAAACCAACGGACGCGGCCCTCAAATAGCTCTGATACCATGTAGGAATTTATAGGGTAAGTTCCTTAGACAGAACACCAAAGGACACCGCTCACAAACAGATCACAGATCAATACACCAGTATTTTGACGTGGTTAAAACCCTCAGAGAGGGAAACAGTCCACGGCCTGCGCCAACGTGGCTACTACAGGCAATTTATTAATAAAAGAATGAAAATTTACATAAGCTTCTCTCATGCACAGTTAACCTACAAATTACCCTCCATGCGCTTTAAATAGAATTCATGGACCAATCAGGTGTCAAGCCACGGATCAAGTGTCGCTAATACCGAGGAGATAATGAACCGTTGGATCACTACATATCATGACCGTCGGATTGTAAGTTACAAAATGTACAACGGTAAAGAAACACACTTTACCTAACTCTAACCTAACTCTATACTAGACCAAGTTGAACTTAACTATTCATATGTGTCGGAATATCCTAACATAAGGCCCTCCTACGACTGGTCACTTATTTTTTAGATCAGCTCATTATCCGAGAAGTTGACTTAGAAACAACCCTTTCAGTACTTTGAAGCTTGCATGCCTCAATGGCAAGTTTCTCACTTCTGGCAACAGGTTTATGTCAATGGACTTCGATCGAAAGATTTTATGTGGTGTTCGACATCATATCATATATTTACACCACATGAATTATATTGTAGTACCTTGAGGATCATTATCATTACCAGTGATTCCTCTCGTGCCTGTTAATAGCTTACATTATTGGCTGGTAATCAAGCGATGTCCTTCCATGTTCAACTTCAGAACATCTTTTCGCACAGATCGACTTGTGCATCGGGTGAAGATTGAATGATTTTGAAGTCCTCGGATCTAGTTTCATCCATCCGAGTTGCGATATATTCAGGAATATAAGGATATCAAATGTACACAGAAGCTGCACAGATGATCATCTAAGCTAAGGGATGATGAATCTACATATAAAGAATCACCAGTCTGTAAACGATTATCTATCCTATGTACATGAAAATGAATTTATAAAGTTGAGCATGGGAATGTCCACCTCAACTAGATCATGAAAATAATATGATGATGATATATTGTATTTTATCTTATATAGGTCACCTAACAGTTCGAATACTTGGGATCCTCATGAAAAAGCATTTCACCTGACATCAAAAGATTTATGACTTCATGCTTTAGGGGGAAACTATTATAGACATATTTGGGCACTACAACCCCAATATTATATGTTGATAAACCAAGGGCTCTTTAACCCCTAAAAGCATTGTTTCATACTGTAAAGGATCAGAGTCAACTGATTACATCATTCCCAAAAAGTTCCACATGGAAAACCACTCAGAACTGGCCAAAACTGGACCATACTGACTACTCCACTCTGAAGGTGCAATGCATACTGACTCCTACACTAGCTAGATGTGATGCATACTGACTCCTACACTAGCCAGGTGTGATTCATACTGAAGAAGCCTTCTGTGGGATGCGATGAGCGAGAAGGGACAAATGTCTGAGATAGTTTGCTAAGTGGATGATGATGGAATCTTCTAGAAACTTCTCCCATGAAACTTTCCTCTCTAAATTCGCCCAGGGATAAGTAAGGTATCCATGAAATATCCGAGTGGAACCAAGAACTACAAGTGGAATGACACTAATAAAAAACCCAGAGATGACTCACACCTCTGCAAAAATCTATAAATGGATCCCTCATCTGAGAGATCTAGAGGCTGGAATTTTGTAATTTGTAAGGAAGTGCTGATAGTTTGTCTTCGAGAAGAAGCATTGCATTTTTGGGTGATCTTTCTTTTCATGAGGTGAAGAGGACTTTGATGCTAGGAGGATGATGCTGGATTAGATAGCTGGGTTGTAATTCTCCCTTCTATTTTAGTAAATTTCTTTGAGCTTTCCTCCATACAATCGTGTATTTGTGAATCTTGTTATTTGTAAATGCCATTGTATGTTCAATGCATTTTTGATTCTGCATTGTTTATGATATAATAGATCAAGATGCTTTTATGATACTCTATTACTTTGTTTCTACAGGTATTCTCTAAGCGGGACAAGTAGGAGAGGAGTTGCAAGCTCTATCAAGGAGGAGAGAAATCAAACAAGAAGTCAAGCGGAATATCCAGGTTAGCCTCTTTGCTTCTCTCTTATCTATCATACATAGAGGAAATCACAAATTTCTTTGATTGTTTGTTTCTAAGATAGCTGCCAATCTTAGTGGGACTAGTATATTGAAAAGACACTAGTTTTCCTAGAAACAACAACCAAGGTATTAATAAAGATATGTACCCACTTTGGTAAAGGTACCTCACCCACACCTTAGTCCATCGAGCCAGATGTTCGTGCAGATCATCCTTTTTGGTGTACTTTTTAATGAGTCAATTGTTTGTGTAGCCCGATCTTAATTGCCTCATTCTATGATATTCTTTCTAGTCAACATTATCCTTCTGCATACCCCACCATCTTGTAGGCAGAACTCTCAATGCTAGATCTAATGCCTGGATCTGATGCTCCTCTGGTACATCCCTTTAAAAATGGTTAAGAAACCTATTGACATCATATAACCCATCATAATAAGTAAAATTATGTACCTCAATAGATATACCACATAACAACTTTGTAAGCAAATTACATCGCAATGTAAAGACCTCATGCAACCAAATCTGCTTGTTTTCTACCTCTTCATCTAAATATGATTTGCATGAACTCTCCTTCTCCCAACTAATCCTTCCATCCATAGTGGGATTGATCCAATATTCATTTTTTGAAATTAGCTTATATATGTGCTCAATGCCATCGTCTTAATAATAATCATAGAGAGGTTCTATTTATCACTTAAATTATGTTACATCCAATAGAAAAATCACTCAAATATCATTATTTTCAAACATCATGATTCACAACTTTAAATTAATGATTGTGTTCATGTCAAAATCCTAATGAATCTTGAGCAATGTTGGTTATCAAATACTCTCGTCTACTATCTCAAGAACTTCAAAGTCTTCCACTGTACTTGTGCCTTCAATATCTATAGTTACTCCATGTAGGTGACCTGTTGGAATTATCTTTTGCTAGTTCTCCATGGGCAACTAAATTGATCACTGCCATAAATTAGGCTTCCCCATTCATTCCTTAGTTTTCTTCGGAAATATGTCAACATCAAATCCCAAGTCTAGGATTACCTAGTCCATTTTCAAAGCACCAATCTGTGCTTTCAACCACATCTCCCTACCAATTCTCTTCTTAGTTCAGCTCAACTTATTAACTGTGCGTTATTTTGGTAATGAGTTATCCTTGTTTGCAAAGTTATCTATCAACTCTTGGAGTCCTTCAATTGCATTTTAATCCCGTAATAACTTCATGTAGGTCCACAGAAACAATTTTAATACTAAGGGTGTTGAATTCCGCATCACAGTAATTTCTTTAGGTTTCTACTTTCGTGGGACTAGTGTCATCTAATTATTAGATGTAGAAGCACTTAGGTCCATAAAAAAGTTTCTTTCCTCCATGAACATATCTTTTTATTTATGTAAATAAAACCCAACATTCTTCTCGATGACTCTTCGAAAACATAAATCTAATACTCATTGTTTTCCTTTAATCTTCTCTTCGCTAGTGGCTATGCAACTTCACATCACTATGTTGATATTCTGATCATCTTCATGTGGCTTTGATATCATCATCTGAATATTTTGCATGGGTTGGTGGCTCTTATTCTCCTGCATCTTTGTTGTTAATACCATGAAATCTTCTATAACATGATCACATTACGAACATTATTGAAAAGAAGCGTTAGTGGGATTCTGAAAGTCATGCACACATTGTCCTATTCTCCACAGTTACATCAAATGATCTAGCCCTAACCTCTTCCACCTCCTCCTCCTCATAGTCTTCCCCATCCTTGGAATGTTTTGTGACCTATAGTTGAGCTTTGATTGCTCTATGCACACTTTTCAGCCTACATTCTATACATCAGAGTCTTGTCCATCATCAATTCTTATCTTCGACAATTCCTTTCATCATGACCAACCGATTTACTAAAGTTACAAAAATTTTCCAGAGGGACTGTACAAGCTTCTATAATAAAGAACAATTACCTATTGAATACTATCATGACACTTGGAAAATGCTACATGAGGTACATGGACTCCTTCTTGATCCACCAAAAGATTCTTGCTTCAGTAGGTTCGGACCCCCCCGCAATTATATAATCCTAGAATACAAGGCCCTAATCTTGATGATTACCTTTAGTATTGCAATTAGTACACCAAACTTTAGAATGTGTTTCTGATTTAACCTCCTTTCCCTTCATTAGATCCTACAACTGCATTTGCATGCTCTCTAACTAAGAATCGATCTATTGAACTCCTATATTCTTGTCTTAGATTAACCAAGCTTCTAGTTTCAATGCAATCTCCTATGCTTCGGCCTAGGGCACAATCTTCTACTCAGATAATGATAATATTAAGTGAGGTAACAACGTAGCTATGTTCCAGTCCCTATGTTGTTCATTAGAAATATGAATATTAGCTTCACTCAGTAAACACTTCAGTCGCTAATATATATCCCACACAAACTCGTTAACCCACTTCTTGATACCCTTTATTTCGATCACACATTGAGGTTGCAACTACAGCTTCCTAAATTTTGCATTTAGCACATCCTTTGTATAAGCTAGCAAAGGAGCCATATGAGTCATACTATATCTGATGTACTAGGTGAGCGATCTATAATGTAGCACTGTAACAAGTTATGCTTTCTTCATGTCATCATCATTGACCTAATGCACTTTCCAAATAGCTTCTTTGATGAACTAGAACTGATCGAAATCCTTTGATCCTTGACCCAGGAATCCAGGAAATTTCACTATATTTTCCATACTGAATAGTAGAGGAGGAGTGAAGGCGCAAGTATATGAGGTGGAGGTGGAGTAGATGGATGTGGAATTCCAAAAGTATTCTCATCTCCTAACTATGTTGCACTTCTCGGTGTACTAGGGCTACTTATTTCTTCTCCATTTCCATATTGTCCTAATAAAGGACTATATTCACTCCCAACGAATTTTTCTAGATCTATTATGAATCACTTTCCACTTCGCGTAGATCCAATCATATCTCTCTTAAACATAAATGTAAAGGCATAACCACTTTTTCACACAACAACATTTTAATCTAGATATATAGCAATTTCAAGTACTTATCTCTTGGATCTTTGAAGAATTAGCATTAAGCTTCGTTATAGGACATAAATGCATCGATTGCAAATTCAGTGATGAACCCAAACAAGATTCGATTAATATCGTAATTAATAGCCCATGAAACCTTATAATCAGATCCTTCAATATGGTTGACTAATTATATAGAGAACACAATAGGATCATCTTTCTTCTAAGTAGGTTTGCTATATACTAATTTGGACAGCCACTCATGTAAATCACAAGGGAATGTAAAAAAAAAACTTCATGCACCTCTATGTTGAGATATTTCTGTAACCACCTTTCTTTTGGAAAATTTAGATTCTAATTCCCCTGAGTTGCTAACTCCTGCAACTTCTGATCTATCTACTTCTTGATCTTTTTCTTAGTTGGTATCTACTGATGCCACATCACACATCCCTTAGATAGATCTTGGTCCTGAAAATGGAACCATTTTTTCACTTGAGGGGGCTTGGAACCAGGTTCAGATTTAGGTGCACAAACCAGCAAACCCTACACTATCGGCCCTTTAGAAAACAACCCACTTAATACAGGCTGCAGTCTCACCCCAAGTAGTATTGGGGGATGCTAGAACACAGTTTCTTCATCCAGGAGGCTATGTGATGTGGGGGTAAGGTGTTTCTTCATTTTAAGGCTTAATCTAACCTTCGTGAACTGTAATCCTCAAAATTTGCAAACTTAAAGAAATTTTCAATAAACATAGTTATGATCTTCACCTAAGCATTCAATTATGCATAAAATAACATATAATAGTAGATCCGGATCTTTTTAGTGTAATTAAGATAACAATATAGATAAATTGAATTCAATTGAGCATAAATACAAAAACACATAAGTATACAGTTCGACACAAAATTTCTTTAAATGGTCTTTATTATTCCATATTTTCAATACATATACTTTCGAACCCTACGCACACAGTTGCAAGGGCCTGAGAACTCAATTGCAAACTTACCAAGGTCTTCATGCACATAGTAGTAGGAGCCTTCCCCTTCACCGAAATACAAAAGATTATAGACTCTAAAGACAAGTGTCACTCATAACATCGCATATTCTCTTTTTTGAGAGAAGCCAAAACACCCCTTAATATACGTTTTCCTATTACAATACCATGGTCTGCAAACCATGGGTCAAACATAGAAGAATAAAAAGACTAAGGGGATTTGACCTTCCTAAAACCAATTAACTCCTAGTGACCTACGTGCTACATGCTCTGCTCCCTAAAATGAAAAGGCTTTTACAAAATTTAGTCAAAATTGGACTTATGAGACTCGTCCCAACAATTGTTTATGATAGAATGAAATCTAGCACATGTTAGATTTCCTTCACCTTGGTAATGTTATTGGAAATATGCTTATGTTTAGGCTAGAAGTTGTTCTAGATTTCTTTGTTTTTGCAATAGTTTTGTTGTCGAATTGGGTTTTTATTAGAGAAGTAAATAAATCATATGCTAGATTTCCTTCACCTTGGCAATTAACTTGTGTTTTTGTTAGAAGGAAATATTACATGTGCTAGATTTATTTTGGCATGAAATGTCATTGTTGGTAGTGTGCCTGTATTTGTGCTGCATGCAAAACTAACACGCAGTAATTTTTTTTAACTTGCGATGTTTTTATTTGAAATGTGCTTGTCTAAATGATAGAATTCGTTATAGGTTTAGCTTTCCATGTAATGTTGTTGTTGGAAATACACCTTTTCTTATTCTAGAAGAAAAGCTGACATGCTATATTTCTTTCACCCTATATTTTTGTTGTGTTCTTGTGTTTGTGCTATGTGTAAATCTAACATGTGTTATATTTTATTCACCTTTCAATGTTTTTATTGAAAACATGCTTCTATTTTGGCTTGAAATAAATATAGCATGAACTAATTTTTTTCACTACAATGTGGTTGTTGGTAATATGCTTTTTTTTTGCTAGAAGTAAATATACCGTGTGCTAGATTTATTTTATCTAGATATTTTGTAACAGGTTTTTGTTTGTGCTAGAAGTAAAGCTAGCATAGATTCTATTTATTTCACCCTTCTATGAGTTTATTGAGAATGTGGTTGTATATGAGTTAGAAGGAAATCTAGTGTGCAGTAGATTTCTTTCGAACTACAATGTTGTTATTGGAAATTCAATTGTTTGTACTATAAGGAAATATAGTATGCACCATATTCCCTTCACCTTACGATTATGTTATTGGAAATGTGCTCATGATTGTGCTAAAATGAAATCTAGCATGTGTTGGGTTTATTTTCCCCAGAATGTTTTTGGTAATTGGTTTGTGTTCATGATATAACAAAATCTAGCATGAGCTAGATTCTTTAACCCTACACTATTATGTGTTTGTGTTTGTATTTGTGCTAGAAGGAAATATACCACAAACCAAATTTATTTTGACTAGCAATGATATTTTCTAAAATATGTTTTTTTTTTTGTGGTAGAAGTAAATATAATATGTAATATGATTCCTTCACCGTACAATATTGTTATGTGCTTGTGTTTGCAAGAGAAGGAAATCTAGCATGTGTTAGATTTCATTCACCTTGCAATGTTGTTATTGGTGAAATGTTTTTGTTTGAGATATAAGTACAAATATCATGCTATATCTAATTCACTTAGCAATATTGTTATTGGAAATATGCTTTTGTTTGTGATAGAATAGAATCTAGCATGAGATAGATTTCTTTTACTGTACAATATTAATGTTGCCAATATGTTTGTGAATGGTGGAAGGATTTCTTGCATGCACTAAATTTATTTTACAATGAAATATTGGTGTTAGCAGCATGCTTGTGTTTGTAATAGAATAAAATCATGTATGCAAGAGATTTCCTTCACAATGCAATATTATTTATTTGTGTTAGAATGAAATATAACCTGCATTGGATTTCTTTTACAATGCAATATTTTTGGAAAGGTACTTGTGTTTGTGCTAGAAGGAAATATTTCGTGTGTTTCATTTTGTTTTCCCTACAATTTTATTGTTGGAAAAATTCTTTTGTTTGTGTTATAAGTGAATCAAACATAGGCTAGATATCTTCCACCCTGGAATGTTGCTTTTGGCAATGTGATTCTGTTTGTGCTAGAAGAAACTAAGAAAATCTAGAATGTGTAAGATTTATTTTGCCTTAAAACATTTTTTCTGAGTAATATGCTTCTATTTGCATTAGAAGTAAATTTAGCATGTGGTGGATTTCGTTCCCCTTAGAATATTATTGTTGGAAATGTGGTTGTCTTTGCTCTAGATGTAAATCTAGCATGTGCTAGATTTATTTGACCATGTAATGTTGGTTCTAGGAATATGGTAATATTTGTAGTAGAAGGAATGATATTGAATGTTAGCTTTCATTTGAGGTGAAATGTTGTTGTTCAAAATGGGCTTCTACTTTTGATAGAAGGGAAGCTAGCAAACATTATGTTTCCTTCATAATGCAATGTTGTTATTAGAAATATGTTTGTCGTTATGCTATAAGGAAGGTTAGAATGTGTTAAATTTCCTTCATCTTGCAATGTTATTGTTGAGAATGACTTTGTGTTTATGATAGAAATAAATCTTGCATGCATTATTTTTTTTTGCAGTGCAAAATTATTGTTGGAAATGTGCTTGTATTTATGTCATAAGGAATTATAGACTGCACTATATTTCTTTGCTCTTATGCCAAAATGAAAACTATCAAGATTTCACCCTCACTAAGGTTAGTGCCCTAATATTGTTTTTGGCAATGTATTTGTGATTATGCAAGAAGGATACCTAGTGATTACTACATTTATTCTAGACACTATTACATGCATGCAATCAATTATCTAGGGATGATATTGTTTGAATAATCACAATGATTAGATTATATATTTTCATGTGCATGTTGCGACGGGGTCACATAGGTCCAATTTTGACCAAGTTTTGTAAAAGCCTCCCCATTTTAGAGAGAAGAGCGTGAAACGTACAGATAACTAAGAGTTAAGGGATTTTAGGAAGGCCAAAGCCCCTTAGTTTTTGTATTTTTTTGAGCTCTACACATGGTTTGTGGACCATGGTATTGTAATAGAAAAAATTATATAAAGTTTTGATTCTATAAGTGTAATTTCTTTCTATATTTGGACAAAGGGGAAGGATCTTGGAGGTTTGTACGTGGAGACATTGATAAGTCTGCAGCTGAGTGTAGAAGCCCCTGTAGCTGTGTGTGTAGGGTCTGAACCTATATGTATTGAAAATTTGCAATAACAAAGAGTATTTGAAGAAAATATGCGTCTAAACTATATACTTATATGTTTTCTATATTTATGCTCAGTCGAATGCCACTTATCTATAATATTGTCTTACTACTCCGCGAAAATATGGATTTACTATTAAATGTTATTTTATGCAAGACAAGACTCTTATGCGAAGTTCATAACTATGTTTGATTCAAAATCGCTTTAATTTTTTTGATTTCATGGCTAAGGGTTCATGAAGATTAGTGTTGGCATTATGTTTCTGGTGAGGTTATATGTTTCAGATGTTGTACTTGATGGAAACACCCATGGCATGGCTCTCAATATGATGAGAATTAAGAAGTACGCAAGAGAACAGTTCAGAGGATGCGTACCCACAGGTATGCAGTGTAGGGACCGCGTCCAGACACGCAGGTTACCCATTCATGAGGTGCGTACCCCAGTGCACACACTTCAAGGTACTAAAGCGCGCACACGTCGGGTTTCTTATGGTATTTAGCCGACGGTATTGTATTATTATGGTTTTGGCCCGTGGTATTGATCCATGATTTGAGGAAGAACTTGCCTATATAAAGCAAAGGAGATCATTTGGCTTGTGCATCTTTTGAAAATTGAATATCTTAAGATCTGAAATATTGGGTTCTCGGTTTAAAAGCTTGATCTATAAAAGAGAAGTTGAAAGCGAATCTGTGAAGGGTGATCTCTCGAGCGCAAGATCAGATCTGAGCATCTGACTGTATTTTGGCCCTAATCATAGGTGCGCAGGTGATTAACGGTGCAAGTGCATGGGCACACAGAGAAGAAGAAGGATAAGTGCATGGGTATGCAGGGACGACAAAGGCGCAGTGCATGGGTACGCAGAGGCAACGAAGGCGCAGTGCGTGGGTACGCAGAGCGGCAGTGGTTCAGGTGCGTACACACAGTAAACGTACGTGACACAATAGTCTTTTTGGGTGCGTGCCTATTATGGCAGTAGGCGGCGCGATAGTCTTTTTGGGTGCGTGCCTACTGTGGCAGTATGCGGCGCGACAGTGCATTTGGGTGCATATTGTACGCAGCGCAGTAGAAGAAGCAGTGCGTGGTCACGCAGTGCAGCAGAAGGAACTCTGCGGGTATACGCAGAGAAGCAGAGGGTGAATTGCGTAGCGACACAGGCCAAAGAAAGGAAAGCTTCGTATCTGTCTCATGACTATCTATTTACTGAATTTTTCTGTTGATAAGGTGTTCTGGATTTAGTTCTGTGTTATTGATCTGGTTACTGCTGTTGACTGTGAAATCTACACATACTTGATGATCATTTGATGTATATGGATCAAGTTTGAAAATTCATGAAAATTGGTCCTTGAAAAGAATTAGGGGGTTGTAGCTCCCTTCTAGGAGAGACTGGAAAACGAGAGAGAGTTGTAGCTCTCTACAGGTTGCAGCCTACGTACTGGTAAAGGACTACACCAGTACAAGACCATTGTAAAAGGAGTTTCTAATTTGAAAGAAGATAGAGACATATTGTAGCAGGTGGTTTTCACCCACATTGGGTTTCCACCTTATATCTGGTGTTCTTTGATGTGACTGTCTGTTTTCTTGTTCATGCTCATTATTTTATGGTACTGATATGCAAAAATAATTCAAAGTGTAAATAAGGAAGATTTGGTAAAAGAACTAGATAATACTGATTCATCCCCCCTCTCAGTATTATTTTCAACAAATGGTATCAGAGCCAGGTCCTTCTAAAGAAGCTTGATCGCTTGAAGGAAGATCTTTCATCATGAGCAACTACGAGAGGGAAGCATCTATCAGGCCATCGATTTTTGATGGGACAAACTTCAATTATTGGAAGGTAAGAGTTACTGCATATCTTCAATCTCTTGGTACGGATGTTTGGGATATCATAGAGACAGGCTACACTTTTCCTTCAGCTACTCCTACAGATGCGGCCGAAAAGAAGAAATATGAAACAAATGCTAAAGCAATCAATACTTTGCTGGGATGCTTATCTCAAACAGAGTTTGTGAAATTTATGCAATATAAATCAGCAAAAGAAATATGGGACAAGCTTGTCTTGAGCTATGAAGGAGATGAACAGGTAAAGGGTGCTAAACTTCAAACTCTCAGAATTCAGTCTGAGAATCTCAGGATGTATAATGATGAAAGTGTGGCTAATTACTTTCTTCGGGTAGATGAGATTGTTAATTGTATGAAAAATTTGGGTGAAGAAATAAGAGAGGCTATTGTGGTTGAAAAGGTTCTCATATCATTGTCCCCCAAGTTTGAATCTAAAGTATCTGCAATTGAAGAAAAGGAAAATCTACGAATTCTTACTATGTCTCAGCTACATGGAATTCTAACTGCTTATGAAATGAGAAAGGGAGGTCCATCAGATAGAAGAGAAGCTGCTTTCAAGGCATCAGACAAAGGAGATTATTATGAAACAAGTCACGTACCAGAAGAAGAAGAAGAAGAATCAAATTTTGTCAGAAATCTTCAAAGGGGTTCCGGAAGGTTCAGAGGTAAGTTACCTTTTAAATGCTTTGCTTGTGGAAGAGTAGGTCATTATGCTGCAAAATGTCCTTATAAGAATAAAGGAAAGGAACCTGCTAGATGGAACAAGAAACATGGTGCAAATAAGAAAAGCTACTACACTCATGAAGATAGTGATGGTCTATAAAATAGTGATGAAGATGAACGAGGTAATGAATATAAACTGTTAATGGAATTTGAAGATGATGATTATATGGATGCTATAGATGTGGATAACCTTTTTGAAGAAATTACTAGACTCAAGAGATGTATAGAAGAAAAGAATATGATCATTGATACTCTACAATTTCAAATCGATGAAAAAGAAAAACATTTTGAAAAGTTAGAAGGTGAAATTGTTGCTCTTAGAAAAGAGATTGAGAAAAAAAAAGCTATTAATCTTATGTTTGTCAAAGGATCTGAAACTCTGGATGAGATTATCAATGTACAACGTTCTCCTCTAAACAAGACAGGATTGGGCTATAATGGAGAAACTTCTCAAGCATCCACTTCAAAAAGTTATCTTGATGCAGAAAAAAGGAGTGAGCAAAAACACAATGGAGACTATCAAGTAAAGCAGGGACAAATTGCAAACAAACGCTATAAGGGGAAATCTGTTTTAAGAGTGAACAAAAGCTACAACCAGCCACAAGTAAAGTCTTCTCAATTTGATTCAAGAATGAATAACATAGAGATTACAATCACGTGGCCAGTAGATTCGATAACCGCAGAAGTTTCTTCAATGGACAATGCTTTTCTTGCCATAACTTTGGTCACAAAGCAGCTCAATGTGTTGCATATAAAACATTCATGACTAGAGAAGCTCAAAAACAAAGGAGTATGACTGGGATTTCAAAAAGGACCTATAACAATTTTCAGCTCTTGAAAATGAAGTTGAATGTTCTATTTGCAATAACTTTGGTCATGGAGATTCTAAATGCAGGAGCAGGTTTCAGCAGGAAAAGGAACAAGCCTCAAGCACCAAAACATGGAGAATAAAGGAACCTCAAACAGAAAGATGTGGGGTAGCATTTTATGCAGAGGGACAAGAAAATCTATGGTACATTGACAGTGGATGTTCGAAGCATATGACAGGTGATAAAGAAAAACTTGAGTCTTACTCCGCTCTAGAAAAGGGAAAGAAATTTTCTTTTGGAAATGATACTCCTGCAACTATAAAAGGAAAAGGCATTGCTTGGTTAAAAGAAAAGGTCAAGGCTGGAAATGTTTTGTATGTTGATGGATTGAAGCATAATCTTCTAAGTGTCAGCCAGATGTGTGATCAAAGAACCGAGGTAATATTCAGGTCAAATGGATGTCTTGTTCGTGATCTTGATACAGGTAAAACAGTGATAAAAGGCAAAAGAACTCCAAATAATCTGTACATATTTGAAGAAGGACAACAACAATGCTATCTAAGCAAGGATGATGAGCACTGGTTATGGCATCGAAGGTTGGGACATCTAAGCTTTTCACAAATAAGGAAAGCATGCAAATATCAAGCAGTTCGTGATCTTCCAGATATCAAAATTCCTGACAATACCATATGCAAATCATGTCAGTTTGGAAAACAAACCATAACTAACTTTCCAGAGAAGGAAGGA
>APFE030199316.1:0-19344 GCA_000404065.3 Pinus taeda
TCTTGACACACAAGAAATCATGTAAACGCAGTCATGATCTTAATAAAGGTAGAGCTACAAATCTCATGGATAGATAAATATCTCAATATAGATGTTGTTGGTATAATGGTGATCTCAATGACTCCAGTGAAGGTGTAGCAATTCTTAGTAAAGCATGGAGTCCTGGTGATAACACAATATGCTAAGTGTTGCATACCACTTCATGCTAAGTCTCAGTGCCATTTCAAGTATATCATAAAGACTTGATAAGGATTCAAAATACCTTAGGAGTTAAGATGATAAAGAAGTTTCGAAAATCATAATAACATACAATCTGTGTTGATCATTGGTTTTCATTGATGTCAACCCAAGCAGCACCAGGGGATACCCCAATCTTGCATGGGAATTTTGACTTGAAAACTCATATTATTTTGCATCAAAGATCTTCTCGATGGATTCTACTCGTTGAGATGTTTCCGGTTATATATGGTACGCCTCCCAGTTCTTCATAGTTTGAGAGTTATTTTTGTTTGAAGTCGGAAACCCCCATTAGTTGGCTAAAACCCCAGGGGTTGAGACTTCACCTTATTCCCCAATGATTGTCAATATATGATAGGGATTCTCACCATAATATCACCTCTTATAAGTTGAAAAATTGAAAATCCAAAGATAGTAAACCAATCATTGACTTTACACTTGGGTAGGACCTTATGCTTTAAGCCAATCTTGATTTCAAATTTTTAGTGGAATTGACATTTTTTCTATATAAATATTAATAAGGGGTAGTAATTAATTAAATTAAGGATATTTATTATTATTTAAGTAATAAGTATTAATATTTTATTAAAGCTATTGTTTAAAGTAATTTAAATTATTAAGAAATCACTAAGTATTAAAATATGAGACCGTTGGATTACATGGCACACTTAAAATAAATTCCTAAATTCCTAAATTCCTAATTTGCCTCCCTAACGTCTACCTCATAAAATTCTCTAATGTTCATATTTACAAGCCCCTTCCAATTAAACCTTAGTTTATAAAAGAGATAATATACATCATTATCTATCAATGTACTTTTATATGACTCATCTATAAGATTACTTTTGATTCTTTTCAGTCATCCCTGAGGAAGTAATGTAGATCATTAGTAAGGGACAGGGTTTGATCTCTTTTGAAAGTTTAATTTTGCTAAAGACTCGTTTGAGTAAAGGACACCAGCCTTATGAAAATGACACAAAAGTGAGGGCTTATTACATTATTTCTTCTGATTATTTTCAGCCATCCCTGAGGAAGTAACACAAATCATTAGTAAGGGACAATATTTGATATCTTTTGAAAATTTAATTTTGCTAGAGACTCGTTTGAGTCTAGGACATTAGCCTTATGAAAATGACATAGAATTGAGGGCTTATTACATTATTTTTGGGATCTGGTGATTTGTTGGATATGTTGTTCTGAAGTTTGATGGGTAAGGCCACAAGCTTGTTTTAGCCATAATCCTTTCAAAAGGGTGTTTCTCATCTGCGGTTACAAGAGAGAAGCTTCATTAAGGTAGTGAGGTAGCATAAGTGTCTCATTCACTGCCACAAGAGAAACATTTTCTTAAGGTAGTCTCGGTGACAAAGATTAGTAAGGTCCTTTTTATACAATACACATGATCATCAAAACCTTACCCTATAGTGAAGCAATCAATTAAAAGAAAAGAAGAACTACAACACTCAACAATGGCACGAGTACAGGACAGTTTCACTTACAAATGGTTTCATCATCAAGGATAGAAAAAGAGTAGTAAGGGTTGTGTGTTCAAGCATCAAAACTTCAAGGTGACAAAGACAACATTGCAAGACATTCTTCCTGCGTCAAGGTAAGTCAAGGAAGAGGACAAAAAGGTGTTTGTGTCATTAGCAAAACGTCAAAGACAATAGTCTTTTGAAGCATTTTAAGCCTTGCAATTTAAAATTATATCTACGATGTATTCAAAAGGTCACTGCAGCTAGCAAGGACCATAAATCAATAAGGGTAAGTCTGCTACAACAAGGTATATCCATTCATTGTTTATATTTTGACTTTTGAATTTCTCTCTGACAAATGTTTTGCATGAAGATGTAAGTATTTTGTTTGTGTATTGGTTTGGGTTTTGTTTGTTAACACATGTGCAAGAAAGAGGACACTCTAGGACAACTTGACACATATTGCAAGAACATGCAGTACCAAGATACCATCATGTGAAGCAAGTACAACAATGCATCAACGACTGCAAGTGATCCAAGAAGTAGTGTCAAGTGTTAGGTCTTATCCAAAGTCATTATTGTAAAAGATCATCATTGTAAAAGAGTCATCATTGAAAGAGTCATTATTATAATAGAGTAAATCTGCGTAGATTTGGAAAGGCATTGTTGGGATGTATAGGAGTCTCTGTCGGGACGATGTCATGGTTGGGTTGGAGGTCATAGTGTGATTGGGTGTTCGGTCAAAATCATTGTAAATCATATTGTATTGTGGATCATTGTCCATGGTACAGGAATCCACACTCTTGTCTCATTTCAGTTAGTATAGAGTGGAAGGGAAGTGCTAGGAAGGTGCATGAAGTTGCCTACAGGTTGGATCCTGTGACACTTCAGGGTGGTAGGTTGGTCGAGGATGTTGGGGGATCCATTCACTTGACTATTGAAGAAACCAGGGTGTTGGGGCATCCTTCTAGTGGGAGCTAGAGAAGAATACTTTTCTAGAATTCTAGGAAGTACAATTTTTGTCATTCTTGTTGCTGGATAGTGCATGAAGGATACTAGTTATGGGTAGCTCAAGCAAAGGAAGCATCAAGGTGAAGATCTCCTCTTCACATTCCAAGTAAGTATCTTTCATGTTTAACCAATTTTTGGTTTAATGAATTTATTTTGGAAGGAAATAGAAATACTGGAAGAAAGTCATAGTCCTCATGAAAAAGGTCCTTGCATAGAATAAGGAGGATTGTCATAATCCTCATAGAAAAGAGAAATCATTGATGTCTATGGAAATGTCTCTAAAGGTCAAGTAGTGATTGAATGCATCAAGAGACTCATAGGATTCATATGCAATCACTCAAAGGTCCTCCCATGCCTATGTAGCAAGAAGAGGAGACATAAAGAGATATATGAAATTCTAGAAGATATATTCTCTGAAATTATAGCAAAGAAGGTCACATCACTTAGACCTACACAAAATAAATGGTATCTAAGAACAAAGGAATATCTTCATGATATCTCAATTGGGAGATCTAGTAAAGATGATAAGAAAAAGGGTACCTCATTCAACAATCTGTGGCCTCTATGATAGATAGAGAAAGTATAAGATTCAATACGATGGAAAGAATGTGAACAAAATCTCATATTGCCAAAAAGATGGAGGAAGCTAAAGAAAATGGCCAAAGAAATAGGGAGCAACAAATCCCTCACAAAAAGGGGTCCTATCATAAGTTCCTAAATCTTTCGATATAACCATAAGATTAAGATGCATCATAGCATCATGAAAGTATTAGGAGCACTCATGGAATCACCATGGGAATCATGAAGGAAAAAATCCATGGCAGCCAAACATAAAGGATATAGCTCTTGGGAACCTCATTGGACATTGAAGGAAAGAATGAAGTCATCCAGGACAAGGCTCATCATACATCAAGTTAAAAAGGAAACATCTACTAGATGAGGATATGCAAGATCCTCAAGATTCTTTGATGGAATCCTCATCGTAGGCTTCACTAATCTAGAGAGGGAGCAAGTGTTTCAACAATAACCCCAATTTATGGAATCCATGAGATGATGATATGATGACATAAAGTAGATCAAGGGATTGAAGATCTTTTCAATCAAGGAAGCTATTGGAAGAAGTCCAAATGAACTGAAGGTAAAATAAGGTATGCATGCTTGTGTTTAATATTATAATGAGATGGCATATGGTTGCAGGTAACATAGATCATTACTTCTATCTTGAAAAGCATGATCAAGAGAAAAAGGATCTCCTTCTTTGAAAGGATGCAAAAATACGTAAGACACACCAGATGAAATCAACATAATGTGTCCCCATATGAAGTATGAGGTGGCTGATCACAACTCAAAAACTCTGATTAAAAGCACCTAGGAATGGAATATGTAAGGAAGGAAGAGATTGTGAGATATGCAACCCTGATGAAGGCAGTCAACGTCCAAAATACCATGAATATTGGACTAGGAAATCTCTTGGAAAGATATGAAGACTCTGATGAAAGTCTGAAAAAGATGAAGACCCTTAACAATGGATATATTTGGGAGATGTGTTAGTATGTGTGAAGGATGTTGATACCTACAAGAAGATTTCATGATGAAGAGCCATCTTGTAAGGTATGATTTTATTTAATATGATTTTTTGTTTTCTTGAATAATATATGGATGAGTTCATGCAGGGCTACTAGAACAAGACTTGTAAGTACAAATACAACCAACATTCACGCGGTTGATGGAAATTCCTAAAAGAAGCATGAAGAGAACATAAGTAGCCATATGAAGAAGGTTCAAGATATGTACCAAGAAGGCCACTTTCCAAGAAGAAATGAATAACATGACGTAATAATAAGGAAAGTGATCGATGGTTATCTCCCTACAAGGAATAATCTCAAATGAATTTCATGACATCAAGGAGAGAAGTTGATCAAGCAACTGAAGGACCTATTAAGAAGAAGTTGTTGATTTATAGAAGAGTCCCTAGTTAAGAGGGAGCTCTGACAAGTTCCTAATTAAAAGGGAGCTTGGGAAATTTTCTAATAAGAGGAAACTTGGACATATCTTCCCTAGTTGAGAGGGAGAGATAGACACAACATTATTGTCTTCACTTGGGAAGAAATAACGGAGGATTGGGTAACCATATGGCATCTGATGCTCTTTGAGGATGTGTAGGGCATCCAAGATAAGAGTAGGAAAGATGACTGATATTCTTTGAGAGTTGGGAACCCAATATAAGAATAGTCCTAGAAGTTCATACTTAGTGAACACCCGGGTGGGTATGTACCTTGACAGACAATGATGAAGGTGTCTATAGTCATTGGTGTCACCAACATTGTGCTCTAATCTAATGAGAGATAGTGATGTCAGTCAAGGCCTTGTTTTGGAAACAATATTGGTTACTATGATGCTATACAGATGGGTTACCAATCCAACTCTTCTTATGAGATCTCTTCAATATTGAGAATAACCATGTACCATTTATGAAAAACTCCCTAGTTAAGACGGAGTGTTGAAGAAATGTGTAACTAGGTTTGGTTTTCATCAAAAATTGTAATTATAAAGGAGAAACAAATATTTATATTATTCCTTGCATCATGGGTTTCATGAGCAAGATGTGTGTATCATAGGTTAAAGACTTCTTCTTGATGTCTTTAGGATTTATTAATATAATTACAAAGTCATGTTACACATGTCAAACCCCTACTCCAAGACGTTGTCACTATCTCTCTTACAATCATCTCAACGAACTATCTTCATAAGGATATGTCGACTCAGTTCAAGGACCTCATGTTGGCCTACTGGACACACATAAGTCACTGTAAATATGAATGTGAGCTCACCTCATAATGAAAAGAAGGATCTCAGGTATCTCTGTAATATACATATGAATCTCAACGAGGAAGATAAGTCTGAAATATATCCATCACAGTTTCATACTAACGTTATCTCTATCTCATATTTATCCATCAAGGTTTCGAATTAAGGATATCTTAGTCTCATCGTTTGTGTGAAGAACCAGTCACTGTCCTAGGACATGAATCATACAACAAGAAGCCATGTTAAGCTTGGGTCTGAGATAGAGGAGATATCTTGTCATGTAAAGAATATTATCAGTAGCCCTGGACTATGGACTGTATTGCAAGGAAGGAGGCAAAGACTCTCTTTAAGGACTGTGTCAAGGTAACGAAAGGAGATTGAGACTCTCCTTACAACAGTGTTGGAGAAGTAAGAAAGAAGAAGAATCTCAGAGACATGCGAAGAAGGATGACTGTGAATGAATGAGATAGTGAAAAGTCTTGAAAGTAAGTTTGAGTCAAGGAATTTTGTCAAGGGTCTTGGTATTCATCAAATAGATATCTATAAGAAGAGATTGAAGGGTTTTCCTCTCAAGAGGAGAGGTTTTTCCTTGGATTGGAGCCTACATCTTGTGCACTTGTATTTTGTTGATTTTCTTGTTTAACTAAGTTGTTTGATGATTGAAGAACACACTAACATAAAGAAGTTAGTTCTAATAAGACGACATCACAAGCATTTATCTCATAAAGAAGAATCATTAATGTTAAAATTTCCCTAGATTCTTCAACAACCCATGTATTAGGATGAAAGATCCTTAAGGAAACATGGCATGAAGAAGGCAACATAGCATGAAGGAAGGCCAAAGATGGATTGATGGATCACTTTCCAATGATGAAATGACTTACTCATGGATGAAAGTGATGGATGGTCTGTGACCTATGAATAAGTCCCAAACATGAATATGCCGAGATAATGAAAAGAAATTCATGACATCGTGAGAAGGAGTTCTTCAAGCAACTGGTTTTCCCATCATCTCCACATGAGGAGTTGTTGTAGGTCCCTAATTAAGAGGGAGCGTGGAAACAAGTTTCTTACTTGGAAGAAACTTGGAAGCCAAATTCCTAATCCAAGAGGGAGCTTAGGTACATTCTTTCCATAGGAATGAGTACATTCCTTTATTGGAATAGGTATGTCCTCCCTAATTGAGAGGGAGAGATAGACACATCATTATTGTCTTCACCTGGGAATAAAAAATGGAGTATTAGGTAAACATATTGCATCCAATCCTCTTTGAAGATGAGTTAGGGCTTCCAAGATAAGAGTAGTTGTAGAGGACCAATATTCTTTGAGGATTGGGAATCCAAGATAAGAATATTCCTAGTGGAACACATGCTAAGAACCTGGGTGGGGTATTTTTGAGAGAGACAACGATGAGGGTATTTATACATCATTGATCTCACCAACATTGAGCTTAGATCTTGTGGAGAGACAGAGTTGTTAGTCAAGGCCTTTCTACATGAAAATGTTCGTTGATATGATGCTAAACAGATGGGTTACCAATCTGACTCTTCTTATGAGAAATTCTTCAAATTGAGAATGACCAAGTACCATTATGAATACCTCCCTACTTAAGAGGGAGTGTTTAAAAGTGTAAATAGGTTTGGTCTTCATGATGACTTATGTAATTGATGAAAATAAACAAAATTATTTTTGTAAATACTTGAATCATGGGTTTCATGATCAAGGAATTTTATTTTAGTTAAGTTTCCCATTGTGAACCTTTAGGTCTTATCATTTAGTCATAAAAGTCAAATTGAGTCAATGTCATGTATGAAGGACCCCTCTTGGGCATGTTACATTTTTGTATGAGTCATTAAATGAATAAGAAGGCCCTCCAAGACCAAGCAAAAGCTCCTTTTACAAGTCGGCTACAAGATGGGATAAATAATCTTCACAAAAGGACATGTTCACTCACCCTCTCTTAAGTCAGCCTAATTGATGGGGAAACAACTATAAATAGGGAAACTCAAATTTCATTTGGAGCAAAGATTTTTGGTGAAGCAGGTCTGCAATAAGAAGTGAGAGAATCACTTGGAAAGAACTCTCATAACCAGTGAAAGGAAGGAAGGGAGAACGAGGATTGTTTGGGTCTGTTTTAGGGCTATCCTTCGCTCACACGTGTGAAGAAAAGGGATTGTTTCAATTGCAGAAGAGACCAAAGTATTTAAGTTCTATAGGAAGGTCAAATCAAGAGGAGATAAAGGTGTATCTTAACCCGAGTTACCAAGGAAGAGACCTCCAACTAAAGTGAAGGAAATCAAGGCATAAGAGAAGGTCATATACATGAGTTAGGGTTTTTGAATTAGGGCTGAAAATGGTTACAGGTCTGAAGCAGTGTTAAGGAAGCCGAAATTCTGAAGAGTAACTGAGAAGGAGGTAGAAGCAAAGGTTTGACTATTTCAAGGAGAATCTCATCAATGGGGCTTCATGTCTTAGTCTTGGAATGGAAAATAGGTCAAGGGTCTTGGTCTTGGTTTTTTTCAGTTGAAGTCTCTATAAGAAGAAGAATTTGTTCAGGTTTTCCTCTCAAGCGGAGGTTTTGACCCTGGCTAATAGCCCATATTCTATGTCTCTTGTCTCTTTATTGTTTATGCATTGATATATTTTTGATGAAGAATAACACTATAATAACATAAGTAAAAGAATATCCTAATCTAAGAAGTAAAAAACATTCACAAGCAGTTATCAATAGAAGAGCAATCATCTAATAACTATGCCCTAGATTTCTCAACAGACCTTGACCTTGTCAAAACTCTAAGGCACACAATGGGTGCCAAAAAATAATAAATAATATATGGGAAGGAATCCTATTTTTCAATAAATAATTTTTCTTTTAAAATATAAATAATTTCCTCTTTCCTTTTTTTTTTGATAAGTACATTGATTACATCAAGTCATGGTACATAAACAATTATGAAGACCAAAACTAGTTATCATTTTCAACACAAACATGTACTATAGGATATGTTATAGGATTCCCACCATAACTAGGGTAGGTATGGATGGCCATGCCATGCTAATCCATTCAGTTAAATTGTGTTAATTTTAGAATAAAATTTAGAAGTGGACAAAGTTACTAGTGTTTGAAGGTTTGCAAGAAATCTTGTTTTCCCACATTTTTGTGGAGAGATTACTTGTAGAAGATATTTTTAGAGATTGAAAGATAAAAAAAGATCTATTTATAATTTTGGACAATGTCTTTGAATAGAATAAATGTATTTTGTCCAATTCTAAGGAGTATTATTCATTGTTGGATTACAAAGTTTAAATCTACATAAAACAATAGTTTATACTTGGACACACACTAACTATTACTAGGATTTTTATGATTTGTGACTAGGAAATAGGAATACAACCTTTGAATGCCATTTCTTTAAACATGTGCTCCATCATATTTTTTCACTCCCATTGCCACAAGATTTCTCTTTGTGTGTTGATACTTTGTCTCCCAATGGGATGTTTGTTGTCCTCAGGGGGTGCAGTGATAAAGTTAGGTTTCAAGACATGCATTCATACTCTTCAACCCACACATTTATGCCCCTGATCTTTTTTCCACATTGAGATTTTTCACATTTACACTAAATTCTAAGGAGACTTTCTAGATCTTTCTTCTCATCTATGTGGGTCCTCTATGGGGCCTTCTTTCTCAATTCCCCCCCAAATGTTTTCTAGCTTGTCAATCAAAAGGTTATTTAATTCACCTAGATCTTTAATATTTTGGCTGAGCTATACCTTTATGGTAGATTCAAGTATTTCGGTTTTGATTTGTTAGATATATGAGGAAAAGTGAAATATTTTAAAGAGGAAATTTTATGTCAGGCTTAATAAAATGGATACAACATCCATCCTTGAACCAATCAATAGTGTAACAAAAGGGGGTGGGTCCTTTAGAAGAAATCTCTATATTCTCTTTGCAATAGAGACATTTCCCTTCCTCCTATTTACCCATGGGAACTTCCCTTTTTTAGGCTATACACCAAAGGAGAATGAGAGGAGATCAAATCCTCCATGCATTTCTTGCATGGAAATTCATTAAAACAACCTCCCTTATTTTTTATTACTATCCAAACATAAGCTTGAAATTGACAATATCATACCAAAGCTTCAAAAAAAGTGAAGGATATCTATCTAGGTAGAGGTTGAGGAGTTTTTTCAATGCAGGGATCTATTTGTTACTTAAACATTTGGTATAAACCCAACAAGTGGGAATTAAAACCTTGTGAGAAAAACAACTATAAATCCAACATTTTTTGGGAAATTGGCATGTAATCCTTACATCCTATGATTGTATTCCCATGGAACTAGAATCTGATGGCTTGTAACCATATTTGGGACAACTACCATTCAAGTGCATTTAAGGAGACCACACTAATCATGGTGAATCTTATTCAATGCTAGGACCCTATTCAATTTGTGCAAATTTTTCTTCAAACATCAATTTTTGGGAATGGTAGTAATGGATAGTTAACATGCTTATAATCTCTAATGTTATAGATGCTTCTAATGCATAGAGTACAATTCTTATACCATAAGTTTCTTACATAGAGAATGTCACAAACTTTACATTAGATAGAGAAAAAATAATCTCAAATTGTAGAAAGCTCTCCCTTTATAAAAAAAATTCACAAATCAATAAGGAGGATAAATGGTAATCCATTATGGATATGCTAAAAAACTTTCAGGTTACTAATAAAGGCATGGTTTGTGTTTCCTATGCATATAGTGATCTATTTTTTACAACCAAGAATTTTTTATTTCATATTGAGATAAAGTATGAATGTAGTGGATTGACATGAAAAAATATATATTTTCATATTATATTAGCTAATGTTGTGCCACAAATTAAGATGATGATTTTTGGCATGCTAATAGTTACTAGATATATGAATGATTCTCAATTCAATATTTAAAAGTAGATTAGAAAATACTTACCCTTGAAACAAAGTAATAAAATTGCAAGGAGAGATGATGAATATCTATGTAGTAGTAAAGTTTAAATTAAATGCATCATTGCTTTATAATTATATGTATGACTATTGCATTAGTTGCGAATGTCGATGGGAGAGATTTAACACATTTTTAGGTCATAAAAGATAAATGTGAATCATTAATTCTTAATAGACAATCTATTTATGTATTTGTAGATTGTCACAATGCCTTTCCAAAGCAATTGTTCCCAAATTATGGACATTCAAGTCTAGAATTTGTGTTAAGGAAAGATTTTCCAGTGAACAACCCATGTGGATTACTGTAGTTTGTTTTGGTGAGATTATTGGTCGTGTAGTCTTAATCCCACATCATAAGGCTCAAAGCTTGATGAGAGGGGAAGAAAATTATCTTGATCTACCATGTAACTTTGATGTTGAGAAGAAAAGAAGGCTACATGGTGTTTCTTCAAAATTCATTTCAATAATACAAAAAGTAAATTTAATACTCCTAGAAGAGGTTTTGCCACTATAACTTATTTTACTTATCTATCAACCAGGTTTTGCAAGTATTGCTACTCGTACAATCCAATATATAATAGAGAGAACTTATAGGTCTTAAACATAAAGAGAAGAATTGTAAAGAAATGTAGATGTAAATTTTCTATAGTTGAGAAACCATTGTGTTGGTTTTAACCCTGTACAATTAAATGTTTTGAATAGATTCTTAATTATTTTAGCAAAAATCGTTTGCTGAAAGCTGCCACAACTAGATGTAAAAATCCGTTTTATTTCTTATCTTTCTTTCTTTCGGGTGCATTTCCTGTCAACCCATGCACATGGGGGCTCTCACCCCTTGTGAACCCCCTAAGCAAAGGGGGCTTCTGTAGAAAATTTGTGTCCTATAGCTCCATCCCATTTCAATTTGTTTTGTCCATCAAGTTTAATGCGCAAAACCCATGTTCTCTCAACTTGAATATAAATTTCAATTGAAACACTAGAAGCTACCACTACTTTTCACTTTCAGCTAATAAAAAAGTTTACAAGCATGCACAATTTAGACACTTTTTTTTTGTCAGCTAGAGCCTGGAAAAACCTTGAAGGAAAAGCCAGTAGGAAGAGGATTTTATTTTCTTTTACTCAAATAATTTTTTACAACATTAATTACACATAAATGGTACTTATCTCCCTTGAAATTCAGGCTAGCTCCTAGAATTTCGTGTTGTTGTTTTGGAAATGTATGCCATAGTCCAACACTCTCTACCTTGGATTTTGTGTCACTGTCCATATTTTCTAGCCTAGAAATGTGTGCCACTGTTCAACACTCAAACATCGAATTTTGTGCCACTAACAGACTTCTTCCCCGAAAATTGTGCCTCAGTTTTACAAATTTATGCCTTGAAATTTGCACTGTCAAACAGACTCACTCTCCTTGATTTGCATTACTATTAGATTGAATTTTCCTCCTAGAAAATCTTGATGTTAGATCAATATTAAATGTAATTTGACCTTCCCTCGAAATTCACATTGCTAGCCTTGAAAAACTTGTTGTAGCTGCCTGTACCTTCTCGATATTTCTGTCACTATCTCAACCTTGGGATTCCAGCTACTATTGGGTCTTCTCCTTGTTGTTATAGGATCTCTCCTTCAATAAATAGCTACTATCTCAGCCTTTACCTCTTCTCCTCTTCTCCTCTCCTCTTCTCCAACTCTACACATGAAGAATGAGCCTCCTCTTCCCTTTTTCCTCCTTTTTAGTCTCTTTAATGATGAGAAGACCTCTCCCTAATATCAAGCATTGAGATTAGATCTCAACTTCTCTTGATAAAGAGTGGAAATATAATCTCACATTAACCCCGTCTCATGTTCCCTCCTTCATTAATGACCTCCTCTAGTCAATTTAATAACTTGTTGTACCATGTACCTTTTTTCCTCATAAAGGCACTTTAAAAATATAAAGTATAATGTACTTTTAGAACCTCATAAAGTGACTAAAAAGTCACTGACTTTAATAATCACATAAAGTCACACTAAAAAGGTGGGTTCACTTGTTTTTCTAGGCTTAGGCAAAAAGCACTAGGAAGCACCTCTTTGGTACCTTTTTCAACACTCAGTCTTACTGAGGAAGGTGTTTCTCACCGCTCCCATCTTATCCTTGAAATAGATATGCTTGCCCCTTGGCAAAGATTTGGTGAGAATGTACGTAACCTATTCATCAATGGATATGTACTTTAGCTTCATTGCCTCTCTCTGAACATAGGCTCGGATGTATTGGTACTTAATCTCAATATGATTTAACTTGTCATGAAATACTAATTCTATGTGAGTTTAATAAAACTCTAATTATCATAGTAAATCATATTTGGTCTCGAATATTAATCAAATAAGCCACAAAAAATCTTGCAAAGCCAAATAGCCTCACAACTAGCTTGACTATCTGTAATGTACTCAACCTCCATGGAACTTAGTGCCACTGATATTTTTTTCCTGCTGAACTATGACACCACTACTGAACCTAACATGAAACAATATCTAGATATACTCTTCCTATCACTAGCATTACATTTCCTAATCTGAGATTGTACAACCTGTCAACTTGACTCCATTCCCCCCCAGATATAGTCCATTCCATAATCCATTGTGCCTTGTAGGTACCATAACACATGTTTTGTATCCATCCAGTGGACTCCTAGGCTCCATCATAAACTAACTCAATGTGTTGACTACAAAACATATATCTGGTCTAATGTTGACCATATACATCAATGATCCGACCAACTGACGATATAAAGTGGGGTCTACCAACTCAAAATCATAAGCATGCAACTTCTTCCAGCTGGTAATCATCAGAGTGGCCATAAACATGTAGTCCTCTAAATATGATCTCCTCAATATGTCTACTGCATACCTTCCCTGGTCTAAGAATATATGCCCATCCTCCTACCAAACCTCCAACCCCAAAAAATAGTTCATCAATCCTTTATCAGTCATCTCAAACTCTAAAGAAATATCTCTCTTGAGTGCTCAATGAGTCTCTCCTCTCTTATAATGAATAAATCATCAACATACAATATAAGAAAGAGTGAATCCTCGCCAACCACAATGCAATATAGGTTTGGATCTGTATCACTCTTCTAGAAACCCATATGTTGTAGTAGGAATCAATCCTCTCAGATCATTCTCTTGATGTCTATTTTAGACCATATAGGGATTTCTTAAGAATGCATAGATGAGACTCTCTCCCATGCACCTCAAAGTCCTTTGGTTGCTCAATATAAACCTCCTCCTATATGAATCCATTGAGAAAGGTGATCTTCACATCCATCTGGCGATTATTCTGCCCCATCTCTGCTGCAATGGAAATCACTACTCTAATCGAGGTGTATTGAGCCATTGGTGTGAAGGTATCTTCATAGTCAATTCACTCTAGTATAAGAACCCCTATGCCACAAATTGAGCTTTGAACTTCTCCACGCTGCCATCTGTTGCATGTTTGATCTTGTAAAGCCTCTTGGAAGTCACCACTAACTTCTCCTCGGGTCTCGGTACTGTCTCACAAACATCATGCTTCATGATGGAAGCAAATTCTTCCACCATGGAATCCCTCCAGATTTGTTGACCTGTGGTATCCTCATAACTAGATGTCTTGGCATCCATAACACTAACCACATAAGTACCCAACTACTATGGTAGTATGCTCTCCCTAACAACCATTTGGGTCTTTCCACTTATTCTTGTGCTTCCTTCAAGGTCTCATAAAGCCATCTTCACTTCCTCTTCCCTAAAGTAGCCTCCTGAAATATTGTGGGAACATCCTCCCCTGGAGCTTGAAATTTTGATGAGGTTGCCCTTGTGCTATGTGGCAAATCTATACTCTAGTAATTTGTGCCATGTGATGTTGAAACCTGAGAATCTGTCACCCCAGGAGTAGGTAATCCTCCTAACCCCTGTGAACTTGAACCTAAAGATCCCGATACTTATGGTGTGCTCCCCTGCTAAGGATCATACTACTCTACATGATCATCCTCTTGTGACCTCCTCAAGGCCCTCTCCTCCTCAAACATCACATCCAACCTGAGGACAAATTTCCTTTTGGCAGGAATATATATGCAATAGGCCTTGGAAGTCTCATTGAAGCCCACAAAGATTCCCTTCTCTACAGTAGGTTCCATCTTTGTACTCTTATCCTCAAGGACATATGAATAAGTAAGGTAGTCAAAAATCCTAAAGTGACCAATCTCATGATTCTTCCCAATAAAATCCTCCTCAGGAGTCTTACTCCTCAACACTCTGTGTGGATTCTTGTTCTGCATATATACTGCAGCGTTACAAGCCTCAACCCATAAAAAGAAGGGTAGCCTATGATCATGTAACATGGCTCTTGTTTCCCCTACTATAGCCCTATTCTTCCTCTCTACCACCCCATTCTGCTGGTGGTTATATGGCAATGTGAACTCTCTCCTAATTCTCACTCTCATGCAAAAATCCATCTCATTGCAGGTATACTCACCCCCATTGTCTGTCCTCAAGGCCTTGATTTTATTCATTGTCTGGTTCTCCACAAGAGCCTTAAACTCTTGGAACCTCTTGAAAACTTGATCGTTGGTATTCATGAATAAAATCCATGTCTTCCTGGAGTATTCATCTATGAAACTGATATAGTACTCATATCCACTAAATGATACAAAATGCCTTGGACCACACAAATCAGATTGAATTAAATCAAGGATGGCTAGTACCCTACTGTAACTACTCGGGAAAGGAGTCTTAGTGTAATTTCCCAAAGCACACCCCTTACACACATCATGATGCTCAGTACTGAAATCTAGTAAGCCTATGACTATCTCCCTCAATACCCTTAATGCTCCATGGTGCAAGTGGGCCATCCTCTTGTGCCATAACTCACACAAATATTTCTTGTCGGTCACCGAAACTAAGGATCTGGTAGGCTGAAGCATGAACCTATAAATTCTATCACGACATACTCCAATCACTCCAGCATAAGTGATATTGGATCCCCTGGGATACATGATTACTTGCCCATATTGAAACACCACCACATATCCCTTGTCCTCAATACTGGAAACTGAAATCAGATTCTTGTTTAGCCCTAGAACATATAGGGCCTCCTTCACTTTCAAGGGAGGTTGTGACTCCCTTTAAAAGGATATAGTCCCCACACCCACTGCTCTGAATCTAGAATCATCTCCAACCACCACCTCCAAATCTATACCAGTCACATTAAGATTTGTAAAGTGATATCTAATTCCTATCATATGGTGATAAGCTCCACTGTCTACATACCAAAAACTAGGAGATGTAACAATAGCGGCAAGACTCACCACTAAAGAAAAATATGTATCAAATCTAGTGGCAAATACATCCACCTAGGCTAATGTTGCAATACGCTTCTTCTTCCCCTTCTTATTGATACTCTAAAAGGCATAGTGACCCATCTTTTGACAAGCAAGGAATCTCACTTTGCTCATGTCCTCCTCTTATACTTTTTGTTTCCCCTTTTGTTGCTTGGTTCTAATTGTAGACCCCTTCTTGGGTTTCTTCTTGCCCTTAACTATGAAGGAAACATTCTTCTCCTCATCAACACCACCATGTTGGCTGCCACTCTTGGCACTCCTTCTAGGTGAAATCATCCCACACCCTCCTCCAATCTGGAAGATTCTCTCTAGCAACAATGCCATCAATAAATCCCTCCCACTTCTTGGGAAAACCACTCAATGCCATCCTGACCAACTAGTTATCAAGGACAACCTCTCCCATTACAGCCAAGTCATCTCTCACCTGTGTGATATTAGTAAGGTATGAGGTCACTGTGCCAATCTTGATCATCTTGGTGTTGCTTAGTTTCTCACGTAACACCATCTTCCTATTGTCATTAGTGCTATGGTAAAGTGTTATTAGGGACTCCCACATCTCATAATAAACTTCTTTCTTGACACATGAGGTATAAGGTGGTATTTAATTGCATCAAGAAGGATCCTCTTAGCCTTCAAATTATGCTTGTTGAATTCTTCCAACTAAATAGGATCAATAGGTGGAATTATTGTTCCCTTGAAAATATCCCACAACACAAACTCCTCAAGAAACAAGACTATCCTCTCCTTCCATGGACCAAAATTTTCAATCGCACTCAAACTATCCTCTACTCTCAAACTAATAGCCATATGACCATTTCAACCAGCACAACTTCTCAACACTGAAAATGAGCAAACGACCTCCCTCTCAACCACAAATCTCTGGGTATATAGGCTAGTTTATGCTTGCTAGTCACACTTTATCAACTATAGGTTCACTTGGTGCTCTAATACCATGCAGATAATTTGTGTCTTGTAGCCTTGCCCGGTTTCAATTTGTTTTTTTCATCAAGTTTAATTCCAAAAGCCCATGTTCATTTAACTTAAATATAAGTTGCAATTGAAACACTAGAATCTACCACTACTTTTCACTTTCAGCTGATAAAAAATTTCATAGGCATGCAGAATTTAAACACTTGATTTTTGTTCAACTAGACCCTAGAAAAACATCGAAGTGAAAACCAGTCGGAAGAGGATTTTATTTTCTTTTATCTCAGGGGAAATTTTTACAACATTAATTAGACATCAAGGGTACTTATGTCCCTCCTTAAAATTTGGGCCATCTCCTAGAATTTCATGTTGTTCTCAAAATGTGTGCCATAGTCCAACACTATGCCTCGGATTTCGAGCCACTATCCATATTCTCTAGCCTAGAAATGTGTGTCATTGTTAAGCACTTAGACCTCAAATTTCATGCCATTGATAAATTTATTCTACCCCAAAAATCATGCCTATGTTTGACAAATCTCTACCTTGAAATCTGTGTTGTCAGACATAATTACTCTCCTTGATTTTCGTACCCATTAGAACAACTTTTCTTCCTAGAAAATCATGTTGTTAGACCAATAGTAAATGTACTCTGACACCCCTTGAAATTCACGTTGCTAGCCTTAAAAAACTCATTGTAGTTGACTGTACATTCTCAGTGTTTGTGCCACTTTCTAAGCCTTCGGATTCGAGCCACTATTTTGTCTTCTCTTTGTTGTTCGATATCTCCTTCAACAAATACTTGCTATATCAGCCTTCACCTCTTCTCCTCTCCTCTTCTTCAACTCTACACATGAAGAATGAACCTCCTCTTGCTTTTTTCTTCCTTTTTAGTCTCTCTGATGATGATAATACCTATCCCTAACGTCAAGGGTTGAGATTAGATCTCAACATCTCTTGATCAAGGGTGGAGATATAATCTCACATTGACCCCCTCTCATGTCTCCCCTTCATTAATGGCCCCTATAGTCATTTTAATAACTTATTGTACCATGTATATTTTTGCCTCATAAAGTCACTTTAATAATATAAAGTACAATGTACTTTTAGAACCTCATAAAGTGACTAAAAAGTCACATGACTTTAATAATCACATAAAGTCACATTAAGAAGGTGGGTTCACATGTTTTTCTAGGGTTACACAAAAATCACTAGGACACACATCCTTGGTACCTTTTTCAACACCTCTACTCCCCCTAAGGCCCCTCCAAACAGGGAAGGTTGTAGCCCCTTGCTACTCTCAATGCAATGTACACCACGTGTAGATAATCAGACAAAAAATATAATACGTACCCAACACATTGGCATGTCAATAATTATAGTGCTCACATATCATTATTCATATGCAAGTGCTATTAATTCGAATTTCATAAAAAATGTTGCATTCTCAATGGTTCTCGTGTTTTGGTTCTTCCATACCTCTCAAATGAAGTTAGTTTAATGATATAAACATTAAATGAAGTAGAATTTTTAGTGAGGGTAGTATATGAATTTCATAATCTTGATGCTCTATTTGGATTAAATAAGGTGCTAGGGATTGTGATTTATCTAGACAAAAATGTTGTAAATGTTCACAATTTCCATATAAAGTTTTTGTATCAACTAGATAAGAGGGATCCAAGGTGTCAATTTGTTTTGCCAAATGCTAAGATAATGAGATGATATGCAATTTATTATTGGTATCCAGACACAATGAATGTATGGTATGAGGGAAGAATGCTCCCACATTAGCCTTCTTCCTATGGATTCAATGTTTCACACCACCAAATACAAGGTGATATTGGCTTCATTTACTTTTCTTCATCCACTGTGATATTTACTCTTTATGCATAAAACGCTAGAAAATTAAATTAAATCATTTTGTTGTTTTTCTTTTTGCAATAACGGTTGTAAGTATTTGTTGGTTTTGATTACGAAGATTGTGGCATACACATTTCTTGGGTGGTGGTATGTCATAACAATATTGATGATTTTGTGTTTTCACTATTTTGTGTTTTCACTTCGTATCCCCTTTCAAAAGGGTAGAGAGTGGTAACTAGAAGGTAAAATGCCTTCACAACAAACAATTCATTAACAAAATCTGGGAAATGACATGAATATGTTTGCATTGAAATAAATTAACTGGAGACGATTGGAGTTGTATTGGAGAGGAGTGGAGTAATGATGGAAGGGATTGAGACTTCGATGAATCCTTGGTAGGGAAGATTCTTTGCCTTCTCATGTTGATTTGATGGTTTTGTTGGTTGAAAGATATTACATAGTTCTTGGCCCTACTTGTTCTAAGGGATGTCTATAAAAGTCGAGCTCTAATTGTAAGATTTAAGCTAATATAGTGGATATATCAAGACCTCTTTAAAAGTTAAGGGTTTGGGGATTGTTTTGGAAGTTCATGGGCATATGGTGCTCTGAAAGAAATGTTTGATGAATGATAACTTGAATGCTAATTGGGTTTTTCGAGTTGGGACTATTTTTTGTGATTTGTGGCTAGGAAGC
>APFE030199317.1:0-21249 GCA_000404065.3 Pinus taeda
AATCAGCAACTTTAGATGTGTCATTAGACAACATGAGAAGGCTCCCCCATGTTCACAAAGCCTTGAGCTTATGCAAAACCTAACTTCCCTTGGATACCATTTTTTGAATGAGTAACAAATTACTAATTAATTGTTTGTAACCTTGTCATAATTTTGAATACATTGTTTGTAACATTGTCATAATTTTGAATACATTGTTAACGGTTGAACCACAGAATTATCCACAGTATTAGGTTCACTAAGGCATGCACAAACTGGAAAAATTGCACATTAATATCACCTACATGCCAGAACCTACTGTTGGGTTTAAATTAGAGGAGAAGGCAGAAAAATTATTTGAAACCTCTCTTCCAGCAATTACATATCATTTTTTTGTAAGTATAAAGATTATAGGCTCAAATACAGCCATGGAGAGCCCAACCCTAAACAATTAATACACATTCTTTAGTGACCACTTCTTCAGAAATAGATATCAACAAAAGCTTTGTTTACATGGTTCAAGTAATAAATAAATATCTTGCAAGCCATCCACGCAGCTTGGTTTTTAGCTATTATGGCATAAGATACCAACAACATTCTACCAATAGTTATATATGACATCTAACCACTGGAGCATATTTCCAACTGCCTTCACACTTTAGGCCTAGTGTGATCAACATAATAAACTCCAAAACACTCACTTAAATTGAATTTCTATCACCATCTAAGCTATCCAAACAATAAAAGTTACTGGAATTAGTCTACAGATTAATATCACCTACATGCCAGAACCTACTGTTGGGTTTAAATTAGAGGAGAAGGCAGAAAAATTATTTGAAACCTCTCTTCCAGCAATTACATATCATTTTTTTGTAAGTATAAAGATTATAGGCTCAAATACAGCCATGGAGAGCCCAACCCTAAACAATTAATACACATTCTTTAGTGACCACTTCTTCAGAAATAGATATCAACAAAAGCTTTGTTTACATGGTTCAAGTAATAAATAAATATCTTGCAAGCCATCCACGCAGCTTGGTTTTTAGCTATTATGGCATAAGATACCAACAACATTCTACCAATAGTTATATATGACATCTAACCACTGGAGCATATTTCCAACTGCCTTCACACTTTAGGCCTAGTGTGATCAACATAATAAACTCCAAAACACTCACTTAAATTGAATTTCTATCACCATCTAAGCTATCCAAACAATAAAAGTTACTGGAATTAGTCTACAGATGAGTTAGGACAACGTTAGTGAGTATGAGAAAAGAGTACCTTAAGATTAATCCATCCATATGGAAGGCCAGCGGAAGGATCAAAGCTCACAGAAAACGTGCCCCAAATCATGGGCAAGAATAGGCCAATGACCATTGTAATTTTCCTGAAACTTTTCTTGGCTGATTCTGTTGCAAGCATGAGCTAAAATAAACTCTCCAAGAAGCCTAATATTACACCCAAACAAGCTTAGGAAAATAGAAACTAAGTGTATAACTATTGTCAATGTCGTCATGGGTTCAGATCCATTTGTATACAAACCCAAAATCCATATCTTTTCATGATCATGATATCAATTCTCAAATCCTTGACTTTAGGGTTTGTTCACTGACCCTCTGATCTGCTGGGAGTTTTTGGAATATTTTTGTATATAATGGTTACCTTTTAAGTGGCTTCTTAGGGTTCATTTATATGGGGTTTTCCCTGGGCTTGCATGTTCTTTAAATTGATATATGTATCAGATAATTACATTTACATTTATAGTAGTATTACCCCGGATATGATCTCTAGCATGTACAGGGTTGGTATAGGTCTATAATAACAACTAATGAGCCATCTAGGCTTATTATGATTACAAGAAACCGCGTAATGATTGAATACCATGAACTACAGTAGTAATCTCTGTACTCATGCAACTCTTTGCAAATATGTACATATTATTCCTATTCTTACTGTAGTCATCCAACTCTTTGTGAATATGTCATCCAACTCTTTGTGAATATGTACATATGAATATGTATGTATCATGCTATTACTGCTTACAGGGCAGATGAGCCTCAAAGCATTCAAAAAATGCTGCAATCTACTTCTTTTCTCCCATATCTTCTGTATTCCCCATCAGATATATAGTATGTGCTCTTTGTGATCCAATCAGCAACTTTAGAATGATGTTTCAGTTTTTCTCCGGGATATTTGCAAATAAACAAAACCACCCTCAGTGTATAACTATTGTCAATGTCGTCATGGGTTCAGATCCATTTGTATACAAACCCAAAATCCATATCTTTTCATGATCATGATATCAATTCTCAAATCCTTGACTAGGGTTTTGACTTGTATTTTAGCTGTTAATTAATATGTTTGTATTGATGCCATACAAATTTTCATCCATTCTGACGTGCTAGTTGAATATTCGTTCAACATAGACACTTACGTGCCCCTTTATTCGTTCAAGAAAGAACCATTCACCTGACCAAGAAAGACGTGCCCATATAAACCATTTGGGATGTGTATTCATAGAGGAATGATGACTCTGAGGTGTTGAAGACTCGTTACATGCATTCTTTGCCCTCCATCTCTTACAGAAGAAAATTGTGACCAGCAAATATCTTGTCATATTTAGCTATGCATAACAACATTTTTATAAAACAGAAGGGGATTCTGAGAGGTTGAGGGTTTTTCATTCATCCTGGGCTAAACTGCTTATCCCCTGCTATCTAGAGGTGTTATCTCCCCTGCTTTGAAAGACATCGTGTTAATGGCCACAACCTTTACAAATGCTTTTTATCCACTTTCTTGAATAGCCGCTGATTGTGGAGCTAAATTCATAACAGACTAAATCTCTGCTTTAGTCTAACAGCTTACTTTGTCACTTGATCTACTTTTGATCCATCGGGTGATATTCTTTTGTCATTGTTAGAGAAAACTTTGAGTTCAAGTTGATCCTTCGTGGCATTCTTGTGAATGTTCAGAAGGTATAGATTCATTAGAGTTCTCTTGCTTAAAAATCTTAAAATTTAAAGCCAGCCTCTTACTGTATGAGATATAGGTGTCACTTCAACTTTGTGACAAACTTTAAGGAAAAATCAGAGGATGAACGTTTTAGCTATGTAAAAAGTGACCACCGTTATAGTCAACCATCTATTACACACTCACATTAAATATACATTAAAGAACCATTCACATCATAGAGGAATGATGACTCTGAGGTGTTGAAGACTCGTTACATGCATTCAACTCTGAGCATCTTTGTGGCTACGGGTGAGCATCTTTGCCCTCCATCTCTTATAGAAGAAAATTGTGACCAGCAAATATCTTGTCACATTTAGCTATCCATAACAACATTTTTATAAAACAGAAGGGGATTCTGAGAGGTTGAGGGTTTTTCATTCATCCTGGGCTAAACTGCTTAGGGGTTTGATTACATGCCAATATCAGAATATATAATTATAAAATGCAACATGAACAACATGAACATGTATCTGGTGATTACATGGTTTTAGCATCCACTGAATTCATTTTTGTGGGTTTGTCTGTTTGGTAAAACTTAATATAACATACAACATATAACATACAACATAAAATGTCATGTGACTGAAGGTTTCAATGCTTGTTGGAACTGTTGTATTAATGAAGGATCGAAACTATACAAGAATGCGTAATATCACAGCTTTGTTACATTCTTCTTCTGAATCAACTGCCAAGTCCAGTTGCCTTTCCATGAATAGGATATGAGCTTGAACTTTCACTGGCATATAGGCGAGATCTTTTTATATTGGTACAATGGAGGAAGCTGCGGATGAATAGCAATGCTACTCTGCCTAGCAGAACAAGTAAGAATACCTCTCTTTATATTTGAGAATTACATCGTCAGAGTCCCATGCCACCGGCGACGCTGGGGGTCTACTAAAGTGTCAAGTCTCTGGAAGTATCTCCTGTAACGGGCAAGAGTAACAGCAACAATGCACAACTGTTGCTTCATAATTACTTACAGTGTGGTGGTTATCATAGGAGGGGTGGTGGAATATCTGACAGGAGGCATAGTCTCCTTGGCAGGAGGTTTGGGAATGGGGTTGATATTACTGCTTACAGGGCAGATGAGCCTCAAAGCATTCAAAAAATGCTGCAATCTACTTCTTTTCTCCCATATCTTCTGTATTCCCCATCAGATATATAGTATGTGCTCTTTGTGATCCAATCAGCAACTTTAGAATGATGTTTCAGTTTTTCTCCGGGATATTTGCAAATAAACAAAACCACCCTCAGTGTATAACTATTGTCAATGTCGTGCCCCTTTTCCTAGCATTAAATTGATTTGACCTGGCAACAAAATAACACATGGGATCATAGCAAAGATTTATTATTGGGTTTATGCCATCGGGTGATATTCTTTTGTCATTGTTAGAGAAAACTTTGAGTTCAAGTTGATCCTTCGTGGCATTCTTGTGAATGTTCAGAAGGTATAGATTCATTAGAGCTCTCTTGCTTAAAAATCTTAAAATTTAAAGCCAGCCTCTTACTGTATGAGATATAGGTGTCACTTCAACTTTGTGACAAACTTTAAGGAAAAATCAGACGATGAACGTTTTAGCTATGTAAAAAGTGGCCACCGTTATAGTCAACCATCTATTACACACTCACATTAAATATACATTAAAGAACCATTCACCTGACCAAGAAAGACGTGCCCATATAAACCATTTGGGATGTGTATTCATAGAGGAATGATGACTCTGAGGTGTTGAAGACTCGTTACATGCATTCTTTGCCCTCCATCTCTTAGAGAAGAAAATTGTGACCAGCAAATATCTTGTCATATTTAGCTATCCATAACAACATTTTTATAAAACAGAAGGGGATTCTGAGAGGTTGAGGGTTTTTCATTCATCCTGGGCTAAACTGCTTAGGGGTTTGATTACATGCCAATATCAGAATATATAATTATAAAATGCAACATGAACATGTATCTGGTGATTACATGGTTTTAGCATCCACTGACTTCATTTTTGTGGGTTTGTCTGTTTGGTAAAACTTAATATAACATACAACATATTGTTAATATTATGCTGGTGCTTGTGCTCCCTCTGGTTTTTAAAAAAGCAATCCTTGAACTAAAAATTATCAATTTAAAAATTCCAATATCCAAATCTGATGGTGGAAACAGTATCGAATCATGTGGCAAAATCACTGTTCTTGCATGAACACTGTTCTTGCATGAACATCAACTGAAACCCACTCCACACCAAAACGTGCTCCACACCATTCAAAGGCTGAAGAACCCTCTGTATCAGAGACACCTCCTATAGACAACAGATGCCCAAGACATTAAAAGTTGTTTTACACAAATCATGGTTATCACCTAAGACTTGAGTCTGTTGTTTTGCATCTTTGGCCTCCATCTCTTAGAGAAGAAAATTGTGACCAGCAAATATCTTGTCATATTTAGCTATCCATAACAACATCTGCTAGACTATGAATCTCAAGATTATTTAGACAACCAAGCATGTTCTTCTAATCTTACTCTGTTTCCTCTTCCTATGTAGAGCCCGTCCAAATCCACAGATGCCTGGGAATTCTTGGCCAGCTCTGTCAAAGTAATTGCCTAAGGTGCATCATTCTATTTAGCATCATTCTTATCCTACTGTTTCTTAAGTCCTCTAGGTTTTTCTATTTTATTTAGCATCACTCTTTTATTTTATTTAGCATCTACGTCCTCTGGGTTTGTTTTTTAAGTCCTCTTTTTCTACCTCTTCTCGGTTTGTTTCTGAAGTCTTCTAGGTTCCTCTATCTTATTTAGCCTCACTCTTCTATTTTATTCAGCATCACTCTGCTGTTTTTCTACGTCCTCTAGGTTTTTCTAAATCCTCTAGTTTCTTCTATTTTATCTAGTAACACTGTCATCTGCTGCTTTTCAATTGCCAGTTTTAAGAGAAGATCTGGAGTTGGAGTTGGAGTTGGAGTTGAAAGGATCTACGTACGTGTTTATGCTTCTTAAAAATTAAAATAGCAGTGGAGAGCTCAGTTGAAAGCCAGTAACACTAGCTTAACTGTAATCTTGGTAATTTTCTCTCTTAACAAAATTCAGTCAGAGGCTGAATGGCGTGCTAATGAATGAGTCTTATGTGTTCTGCTGTTCCCTCGAATTTACAATCACTGTTGACTTTGTGCGAAGTTGAGTTGGAATAGATGGAATAAAGCAATGTGCTTATATACACTGTTATGAAATGGTTGAATTTATTCGCCTCATTGCTGTTTTGATGCCTTAAATTTATTGCTTTATCTCAGTGATTAATTTTACGCTGTATCTGACTTCTGAGTAGAACGATATACAATTACACCCACTGGTCCTAACGTATAACAGGTTCTTTTTGGTCTTTGGCAGTGGCATTTTGAGCTCTGAGTTCAGTAGACATTTGCAGTTTCAAAGGTACACAATGATTCTCTGTTCTATATGCATTTGCATTGTCCAATTTGCTTTCTGACCAGTAATTGCATTGCATCACTAAACATAATATTCATATTCTCTGTTCTATATGCATTTGCATTGTTCAACATTTAGTCATCATCATGTATGCTATGTCTGAGGAAGACAAATTGCAATTAGTCTTGCAAAAGCATCACTTATGTCGTGTGGACAATTTTTCATATCTTATTGGAGACTGTTTATTCGATAGTTTAGAACTTTTGCTAGATTTCCAATACACATCAGTAGAGCTAAGAAGAGGAACAATAGAGTATTTTAGACGCTGTCTCGAAAAACAAGATGGAGAAGAAATTTTGTCTTATGAACATGAACTGCATGAAGTGTCACTTCAAGAAATGCATAACATTAGCAATCGTGAAATCTATTTAGACAAAATGGCTAGATCTGCCTCACACAATATACCCTTAGGATCTAGAGGTCTATGGGGAGATATTTTCTGTATCCATTGGCTCTCAAATTGGCTGAATATTCCAATTAGAGTTTGGTCCAAGACAAAGATGAGGATTTATTTGCACTTCAATTCAAGTCTTATGGCAAATACTGTTGACATATTATTCCATGACGAGGATCCTCTGAATGGGCACTTCGAACCTTTGGTTCGTACGCAGCCTACAATTGGTTGTACCTTCCAACAACAACCCAACGTCTCATATGAACAAGATGCTGTAATGTTTCATTCAGCGCATTCCTCAAAGAACAATACTGAACAAGATGCTGTAATGTTTCATTCAGCGCATTCCTCAAAGAACAATACTAAAGCACAACCTGAAACAAAATGTCAGGCTGTTGAAACTAAATTAAAACCGTCTTGTCACTTAAACAAGCACAACAAAAGTGTATCTTTGCATGTGCTTAAGGACATTGCTCACAAGGATTTGAAAAGACAAAAAATAGGCATTGACTATAGCAAAATTGCAATGAAACAACAAGAATTTCAGTCACTTAGAAACGTGTCTACTATGTCTGACGAGCACAAGTTGCAATTACTCTTGCAAAAGCATCACTTATTTCGTGTGAACAATTTCGCATATCTAATTGGAGACTGTTTATTCGATAGTTTAGAACTTTTGCTACATTTCCAATACACATCAGTAGAGCTAAGGAAAGGAACAATAGAGTATTTCAGACATTGTCTTGAAAAACAAGATAGAGAGGCAATTTTGTCTTACGAACATGAACTGCATGAAGAGTCACTAAAAGAAATGCATAACATTAGCAATCGGGAAATCTATTTAGACAAAATGGCCAGATCTGCCTCAAACAACATACCCTTAGGCTCCAGAGGTTTATGGGGAGATATTTTCTGTATCCATTGGCTCTCAAATTGGCTGAAAATTCCAATTAGAGTTTGGTCCAAAACACAGATGAGACCTTATTTGCACTTCAATTCGAGTCTTAAATCAGATACTTATGACCTATTATTCCACGACAAAGATGCTTTGAATGGGCACTTCGAACCTCTCATTCATAAGCAATCAACAATGCATTCTAGCTTCCAACAAGAAACAAGTGACTCATATGAACAAATGAGAAACTTGGAAAAACATATGAGAACCAATGCACAAACAGAAATCGTAACTTCTCGTCCATTAGGCAAACAGACAAAAGTTCTAGAAAACAGCGCAGATGTTAATGAGACACTGAGATTTCAATCACTGAGAAACTTGAAAAAACATATTAGAAACAACGCACAAACAGAAATGAAAACTTCTCGTCCATTAGGCAAAGAGACAAAAGTTCTAGAAAACAGCGCAGATGTTAATGAGACACTGAGATTTCAATCACTTAGAAACTTGAAAAAACATATTAGAAACAACGCACAAATAGAAATGAAAACTTCACGTCCATTAGGCAAAGAGACAAAAGTTCTAGAAAACACAGGGCAACATATTAGGCGCAACTCGCAAATAGAAACTGTAAACTTTTGTCCATTAGGCAAACAGAGGAAACATTTAACTTTGCGTTTGCTTAAAGGCATTATACGGGAAAAATTGAAAACAGATAAGATAAGACTCGCATTCAACACAACGACAATGAAACAAGAAATAGTCATAGAACACGTAGACTACAACGCATTTGTAACAAGATCAAAGAAGCTTTCAACACAATCAAAGAACTCAGGAAAATCTAGTCTATCGGTTCAGTCAAGATCAACAAACACATTAACACAATTATCGAAGTTTGATGAAATATATCAAAGACAAATAAGTGACACACCTATTTTCAATTGTTCATCATGTGAAAGAACCTTTTTCAAAAGGGACATTTGCTTGTTGCAGCAAGCAAATCAAACAAGACAAAATAACATTAGGAAACTATCAACTAGTTTTGAGGATGTGAAATCTCGTGTTCAAGATGGCTACATTTGTAAACAATGCAAAAAAGCAATTGAACATGGAACAATTGCTAAATATGCAGTTCCTGAACAAATAAGAAGAAACAATGCCACTAGAACACTCACACAACTCACTGAACTGGAAGAAAGACTAGTTGCATTAAGATTGCCCTTCTTGCAAATAAAAGAAATGGGCCATCGACATAAGAAGCCGCAACTAGGCTTAACTGGAGGAGTTATCAATGTGCCCACAAATATTTCTAGAATTCAATCTGCATTGCCCCGAACTATAAAAGACACTGACACGGTTGCCGTTGTTCTCAAAAAGAGTTTAAGATTCAAAAGTGCATATGCATTTGGTCGAGTTAACATTCACAAAGTGATGAAAGCATTAAAACAATTATGCAAAAGAATGCTTTACAAGCTCGAGAATGCTACCATAGATGACAATTGGAAAGAGGCATTTCTACAAAATCAAGAGGCATATCAAAGTTCAAGTGACATTGATGATAGCGAAGACGATAACCAAGGAAACGATGAACCAACGACAAAAACATTGGTGCATGGATTCATTGATGCACACACTGTCTATGACCTTGTTAACAAACAGATTAACATTGCACCTGCTGCCGGATACATGCCATTAGGAATCTTTAGAGATAAGTACTCAGAAGAAATGAGTTTTCCCTCGCTTTTCTATGGCAACAAACGCCCAGTTGAGATCTCCAAAAACTTTACATATCAAAAGATCTGTCACTGGGAAGTGCTCCATAAAAACCACGATTTTGCTTATCATACTACAAACTTGTTTTATAAAGCAATTCGCATTATCATAAATCAAGTCTTGAATACAATGTGGATTAGAATTAGAAAAGGGCAATTGAAAGGTAGAAAACTAGTTGCAAGAGACGTTAAGTCAAAACCAAACCTAGATCGTATTTTAAATTCTGACATTGGGTACATGGATCTAAAAACAATTCGTACCTCGCCTGACTACCACCAGCAAATACGGAAGAAACTCTATGCAATGATTCGACAACTAGGGCCGCCCACTTTCTTTGTTTCCTTTAGCAGTGCCGAGCATCTTTGGGATCCTTTAATGGATGCATTGAGAGACATAAAACAGAATACTAGAAAACCAAAAACAAATGAACTTGATGAAAATGAACCTAGCTCGTTAATAAGAAACGACCCTGTTACTTGTGTACGTTACTATAGATCTAGGAGGGACGCACTACATCAATTGATATCTCATGATCACAAGTATTATGGAGAACTCAATGACCACTTCTATGTAACTGAATTCCAAAATCGGGGAAGTGAACATGAACATGGTTTACTTTGGATAAAATCTGCACCAATCTATGGTCAAAATGCAAACATTGAAGTTGAACAATTCGTTGACAATTACTTGTCAACTAATTCATTCCTACTTGCAAAGGAACTTAGAGCTCTACAACACCATTGTCACACAAAAAGTTGTAGGAAGCATGCAAAGTCTAATTGCAGATTTAATTTCCCGATACCACCCATGAAAGCAACAAAAATACTTGAGCCTCTTGAATTCGATAGTGATAGAACGAAAACACATGCAAAGCTAATCTTTGAAACAATAAACAACACAAGATACAATGAAAATGATACATTTGATAGCTTTTTGGCCAACCTTGGACTAGTACACAATGAATACATACATGCCATTCAATGTACACTCAATCGAACAACACTCTTATTGCAAAGAAAACCAATTGACACCTGGACAAATAGCTTTGCAAAACACATTCCGGGAATTTGGATTGCAAATACTGATTCTCAGTTTGTACTTGACTCATATGCAGCTGCAATGTATTGCAGTTCCTATATGACGAAAGAAGACAGAACACTCACGAGGACATTTAAAAACATACGCGAAGATCATGTGAGAGCAAAATCTGATATCCTAAAGACCATTAGTTCTTTAGGGAAAGCTTTGGTCAACTTGCAGCAAATGTCTGCACAACAAGCAGTGCATATTGTGTTATCACTCCCACTAAATTGTAGTTCACGGAAGTGTGTATTCATTAACACATCTCCTGTGGATGATCGTGCATTTGTTCTTAAAAGAAAAAAGGACCTGCAAAAGGAGGCAGATGACTCAGAAGACATAATGTGCCCATCAATTATTGACTACTATGTTCTACGACCTACCGCTATTGAACTTGTATGCCTAGCGGAATTTGCATCTAGTTATACAAAGAAAGGACAAAAACACAGAAAATCAAGTAGACCATATGTCATTCGATCTGTTAGATATAGCAAATACAAGGACATTGAAAACCACTGTAGAGAGCAATTAATGTTATACTACCCCTATCGAGTAAGTGAAACTACAATTAAGCAACATCACACAAGTTGGCAATCTGCATATCTTGCATTCGAAGAAATAGTCAAGCAAAATGAACAAAAGTTCAAATTTGTTACAACAACTACATGGGGTGACATAGATGACGCAATGCACAGAGTAGAAACAGAAACTGAACAAATATTCGACATAGATAGTTTGAGATCAAATGAAACACAAACCACAACTTTTAACAAATCAATAGATGACAAATACGAAAACTATGACTTCCAAAATGACTTGGAACATTTGCAAGATACAAAGAAGTTTTCTCTACGGTCTACAAGGCCATATGAAATCGTCAAACAACCACATATACTTGAAGACATAGAGTACTATGAATTAATGCGTCAACTAAACACAGAACAAGCAAGCATAGTGACTGATGTTATAACAAGAAAATTGTACAAACCAGACGAGCTAATCTATTTGTTCTTAACAGGAGGTGCAGGAACAGGAAAGACACACACAGCTAAGGCAATTTTCCAATCCTTAGTACGCATACACAATGTGGCATTGCCTTATAACCCATCACAACTAATAGGAATAATCACTGCACTCACGGGCAAAGCTGCCTTTAATGCTGGTGGGGTGACATTGCATTCTGCATTCTATTTGCCCTTTAACATAGCAGATTGCCCGTCCCTAAACAATGAAAAATTAGACACATTATCGAAGCATTTCCAACAATTGCGTGTACTCCTCATAGATGAGGCATCCCTTGTTGGTGCAACAACACTATATCAAATTGACAAGCGACTGCGCCAAATCTTACACACACCAACTTCATACTTTGCTAATGTTGACATCATATTCTCTGGTGATCTTTACCAGGCGAACCCAGTCAGAGATTCTCTAATCTTTGAAAACCCAAGAATCCACAAAAACACAATTCCATATGACTTTTGGCCTGAGAAAATAAAATGTTATCAATTGCACACAGCAATGCGGCAAAAAGACCCATTGTTTATCGATGTACTAAATAGGATGAGATTAAACACGCAAACAGATCAAGATATTGCTTATGTAAACAATAACTGTTACAGGATGGCACCTTTAAGCCCAGTTTTCCCATACATTTTCTATCGGAACAAAGATGTCCATAATCACAATGCAAAAATGCTTTCTCTGACAGAGGGAGAACAAATAACGCTACTTGCAATTGATAACTACGAAACTGCTGGATCGAGCTATTTTGCTTTTGATAAAGCAATCTCATTGCCATCAACAATCACAGTTAAACAAAACATGTTAGTTGAACTATATGCAGGAAATTACAATACAAGTGATGGATTGGTTAATGGTGCTGAAGGGATTTTCAAATCCTATTCATCTAATAACAACGGACTTGACATTGTCTGGATAGAATTCTCAGAGACAGAAATTGGCAAACAACAAAGAAACAAATTTAAACAAGTATACGACATAAATATATCGCCAAATTGGACACCAATCCTGCGAATTGCAAAATCGCTAGCAATGTCTCATAACAAATTACAAATTACAATTCGGAAACAATTTCCAATCCAATTAGCCTGTGCACGAACAATACACCGAACACAAGGGTTGACATTAGATCAACTTGCATTTGACCCAACTGGTGTCACAAAACATGGTCTAGTCTACACTGCATTATCACGTGTTAGAACTATCGAGTCACTATACTTGATTAACAAACTGACACAACGAAACTTCCATATCAAAAACAAGATAATCAATGAAATGACACGGCTAGAAACAATTGCTGCATGGAAACTAGAATTCACAAAGAAGAAATCTGATAACAAGGATCTTTTGTCAATTGCAAGTCTGAACACACGTAGTCTACGTGCACACCTTACTGACGTGATTCACCACAATGACTTAATGGACAATATGATCCTTTGTTTTCAAGAAACTCATCTCTACAGTCCGCCAGTAGACAAAGAATTCTTATCATTCAATTTCGCCATTGCACATTCGACACATGGAATTCTTACTTGCATAAACAAGAAAATACCTATTAACGCAATAAAGACATTTCGCAAAAACAAAATAGAGCTTACGCTAATTGACATGTACTTCCAGCAGCCGATTTGCTTAATGAACATTTATGCAGCACCATTTGAACAAGTATCCACGATAACGCAAATAATAAAGGAAGCAAAATCGCAAACTACATATACTGATTGTGTTTTTTTAGTTATTGGTGATCTTAACATTGACATCAAACAACCAACAGCTCGCAGCAAAAACTTTGTACAATTTATGGAAATGGAAAACTTACAAGAAATAACAAGCAAACTATCTCCGCAACGGAAAACAATAATAGACCATATCTGGACAACCTTGCCAATAAAACAGTGTGAAATAAATGTAACATGGGCATACTGGTCTGATCATGGCATACTCTATGCGCTACTACAGCTCTAACGGTCCTTTTCTTTGCAACCTGTTAAACATACCATAAAACAAAAGCTATGTTTTCCACTTTTTTGCACTTTTGGCCTTCTCACTGCAATATCGATGTAGCATTGGTATACAAGTCTCTCTACAATTTGCTATGTTTCCCACTTTTTTGTACTCTCGCTTTTCTCACTGCAAAATCAATGTACCACTGCTACATAAGTTTCTCTACAATTTCCTAAACTTCATATCCGACTGAAAATCCATGCCTTGCAGCTACCTTGCAACACTCTGCCCAAACTAATCAAGGTAACAACAATGCGCTTTTGCACTTTTGGCCTTCTCACTGCAATATCGATGTAGCATTCGTATACAAGTCTCTCTACAATTTGCTATGTTTTCCACTTTTTTGCACTCTTGCTTTTCTCACTGCAAAATCAATGTACCACTGGTACACAAGTTTCTCTACAATTTGGTAAACTTCATATCCGACTGAAAATATATGTCTTCCAGCGACCTTGCAACACTCTACCCAAACTAATCAAGGTAACAACACAGAGAATAGTATTATGCAGAGATCTAGAATTACATACACATTTTGCTTATTGTACTCATATGTGTACAGGTAACTACCATGAAAAGACAACACGAAGACACTACTGCTCCAGCGGCTGCTCCACAACATTGCCCTCTCCCAGAAAGTTCGACCATCTCAGAAACTCATAAAAGGTAACTAAATAACCTCTAAATCTTTCTTTACAAGTTTCATAATACAAAGATTATGTTAATTCAGATTCTTTTTAATATTGTAGAAAGTTACATAATACAAAAGATTATGTTAATTCAGATTCTTTTTAATATTGTTCTACAGGCATTATGCTAATTCAGATTCTTTTTAATATTGTTCTACAGGCAAAAAGGTGAAGAGCAAGCTGAACTAAGCTCGAATCATGATTTATGCGCTCCGATTACAATACAGGAGCTAAAAAGCCTCAAACAAGGAAGAATCTTTCACGGGGATGTCCTTGTTATTTATAAGACAATTGTTGATCGAGTACACGGCATCGAATTGTTACGCGCTGACATAGTAGATACCAAAGGCAATATGGCAATCACACTCAATGTGCCACATAATCTCATTCCTACTGCCGAGCAGAAACTTGTAGTTGGCCAAGGAATTTGTATAAAAGACTTTAAAGTCTCCCCAAAAACAGTTTATGACCATTCAGACTGCAACTGGATATTAGTTTTACATGAAAAAAGCATCATAGAAACTATCCCAGCAGTGTGTACAGAATACAGATTTGTACCGACAACCACTATCAGGCAACTGAGAAACACAACTGGATTTGGAATCGGTACAGTAGCTGGTCTTGTAACATCAGCTAAAGAAATAGATAGCCAATATGTGCTAAATATCAAGGATGGCCAATGTCAACAAGACACAGCTTCGGTATATACAAACTCAACGATTTATACTTTTTACATTTACTTAGAAGCAATTGCATTACTGTTAACCCTTGGTACATTTTGCAATGCAGGCTTATCTTTTCATTGCATTAGTGTTAAACTTTCCTACATTTTGCAATGCAGGTTTATCTTTTTGATACATTTAAGCCAATTTTCAAATTAGTACAACAACAAATTTCAAAAAAAGAAGCACCAATGCTGCTGTTTCGAAATGTTGTCAGAGGACCCCACGCATCTCTACGCACATGCAGATCGACTTTCATAACAGCGGTCAAATCGGACAGAGTACTAGCAGACCTGAGCAAACTAGCAATGGCAACAACAAAGGTTGTTTCCTAGTCCACAAAATATACTTTCTAATTCTTTATTTGTTCTTTTGCTAAATTATTCGCTATTCTTCCAATTTATCTTTCTAATTACAAGATCTAATGTTAAAACTCCACTGCAACCTATTCTCCTAAATTATCATCTTTCATATATCGTCTTAGTAGTATTTTTTTATTACAATATTTAATTTTTTATTAAAATATCTAACCTTAAAACTGTACTTCAACATGAAGCAGGTCAAAGGCATGTTAACGATAGCAGATATACATGCAGACCCATTTGTCATAATCTGCAACAACTGCTCTGTTCCAGCAGACACATTTGGAACAGTTTCCGGAGATCAACTTAACTGTTCCACGTGTCAAGAGTTAACAACATACCAACGCTCTTTACAATTGCATTGTGTCATCCAAACAGAAGGAACTGTTAAGCACAAGTGCATCCTAAAAGGCAATTTGCTTTTGGAGCTTTGTCCATCTCTAACAGGACTGACATATGAGAAATATCTAGAAGACTGTACTGATGTCACGTACAGCTTACGAGATTTCCATGTACACAGCAGCTTCCTGTTAGATAGTTCGGATGTCATTGTGCGTAGAGAATGACTTATTTTACCATTGTAACCTTTATTTTACCGTTTGTAACTTGCTGCTCAAGAAGAACTGGAACTATGAATTTTTGTCGAAGAATTTTTGTTTGGAGCTCAGTTGTCAATCAAGATAACCTTTATTTTACTGTTTGTAACCTGCCGCTCAAGAAGAACTGGAACTATGAATTTTTGGTGAAGAATTCTTGTTTGGAGCTCAGTTGTCATTCAAGACCTGAATATCCATGTAATATATTTGTATTCTTATCACTGTTTTGGAACTTGTTTCTTTTCTTATCTGATTACTTTTTCGAACTACTTATTTATTGATCTTTAGTTCTTAATTATTCAAGAACTAACTTCCTTCTTCTCTAATTAGTCATTCAACATTACTATTTTGAACCAAGTAGTCATTTAAAAAACTAACTCACTCGTGTTTGACGGGGAGAGCTTTAATAAAATTGTCATACAACATCTCCATGAGGATTTTGTTTAACCTTTGATATTGCAATATCCTAATTTGGTAGCTTTTTCAAGATGCATCCTTTTACTGTCCTCGTAATTTTGTCTTATTGCTGGTTGAACTGCTATTTCGCACTGCCATTGGCTCAAGTGTGTTGTGGTCCATGTGGTACTAAATCCTAAATCAGATGTACTTTAAGAAGGCACAGGATTTTCAGTACGGTTAAGTACTTATATCACTTAATCTAGGCTTCTGAGCAGTTGTCATCACTATGGACAAATGCTTGTAGAAAGAATGGTCCATCAACTGTCGTTTTTATCTGTCACATACTGGAGTTGTCAGCAGGCAGCAGTGATGGTCAACTCAAGGCCTGTCTGTTTAATTAATTGCAGATTGTTTGTAAGAAAATATGGTTTTTATCTGTCACATACTGGAGTTGTCAGCAGGCAGCAATGATGGTCAACTCAAGGCCTGTCTGTTTAATTAATTGCAGATTGTTTGTAAGAAAATATGGTGTTCTATGAAAATATTAATACCAATAAGTTTCTTTACTATTCCCATCAGCCTTGTATAGTTCTGGTGTCATAGAAATTTCAATGTCCCACTGTATTTCTAGTGCATATCTCTTTTACAGCTTACAAGTATTATGAAAATGATGGAAGGATGATTAGCAATAACAATTGATGTGCTCTCTATTCGGGTGGTGGCTCATTTGCCAGCCATTTATCCAAAAGATGCAGAAGCACCTTCTGCGGGGCTAACTTGCCTATTTGCATGAGCCAGGTGTTCTACAAAATTTGTATGCTACATTTGATCTTGATAAAATTTATGTAAGGGGCCTGCTTTCCTGTGCTTCTTTCTAACTAACACGTTTAGTGTTTTGGATACTTTTGACAAGTACCTTCCTGTTTTACTACAATGGCACTTTAGAACTACCTAAAGCTATTCTGGTCTAATGGAACAACATCTTATTGACAGACATACACAGCGAATATATTGATTGCTGTCAATCCTTTCAAAAGACTTCCACACTTGTATGATACCCGTATGATGGAACAATATAAAGGTGCTGCTTTTGGAGAGCTAAGTCCTCATGTTTTTGCAGTGGCAGATGCCTGTTACAGGTACCATCATGTCCTGGAGCAACAAGTCCTGGAAGTAAGAAACAACTGCATTCTTTGTCATACATATGGTTATAGGTCATATGGTTATAGGTAATGCTTCTCCATAGCTTATAGTGTACTTGTTGCTGTATTACTAAAATAATGTGTACTGGTTATGTCTACAGTCAAATCCCGTTGTTTCACTCTCAGGAAAAGGCATACGAAATACAGCAGGGTATGAAATACAAAAAACTATACTCTAGTTTTCACATTATTCACATTGACAATAATCAGCTAGGAAAAACTCTGTTTCTGAGCTACTCTGTTGTTTCCAGGTTTTTTACTTGTTCAGAACGACAATCAGGTTCATTGGGATATGAGCAAATAGATACAGATACATTTGCTAAATGGGTACATACATCCAACTCCTTTTCAGGTCCATGGAGTTTACACTGTAAATTTGGACATAATGAAATTATTACCATGAACACTGATTCTTCTCCATTTCATGACAGGGGGTGGACTATCTGAAATATGATAACTGCCTTACCGATGGCACCAAACCCGAACTGCGGTAAGTTCCATAATTTCCAATGGACTATTATACTGGGTGGATCATCAAATGTGTAAAATAAGTTAAACAGAGATACTTGATTTCGAGTCTAAATTCGTTGAATTTTAATTTTTAATATTGTGAACTGTGCTCTCTTCTGCACCTAGCTGAACTGTGGTAAGTTTCATAATTTTCAATCGACTATTATACTGGGCAGTGGGTGGATCATCAAATGTGTAAAATAAGTTAAAAAGACATACTTGATTTCTAGTCTATTTAATTGGCTGAATTTTAATTTTTAATATTGTGAACTGTTCTCTGTTCTGCGCCTAGCTGTCCATTTAAATTCTTAAATTCTAAACCAGGATAGATGCATCTAACTGTTAAATTCATTAAGCATGAAGAGGAAGATGAATAGAAAGAAATACTTGTAAACCTCAAACCCTTGGATGCAAATTTCATTGTTTATCTCCTGTCAAATACTATTCAATAAACCGTGTTTACAAGCAATTGAACTGAGATCTCCCTAGCCCTAGGCTGTAAAATATCTGAGACAATTTCTCTTCTCACGACAATTCATAGATATGTTGTACTTTGACGTAGTGTGGTTCTTGTTCTTTAAAGACCTGCCAAATTACTTTTAGGACTCTGTTCTTGCATGAACACTGTTCTTGCATGAACATCAACTGAAACGCACTCCACACCAAAACGTGGAGGAGCCTCAGCCCAATAAATAGATAGATCATGAGAACTTGTCCATACTACGGACTGTGTTCTCCTAGGTATTAGGTCAATTACCTGCAATAACCATGAGCACATTTATGTCCAGCATGAAATTGTGGAGGGCCACAAAACTGTTTAGCAATATAGGCAGAATGCCTATAGCTATGGCGAAACAACAATACCATCTAGAGGTGTTATCTCCCCTGCTATCTAGATTACTTTGTCACTTGATCTACATTTGATCCATTCATCTAATATAATCAGGAGACAATATTGCCTCCTTCCAAATAATCCCCCAATCCAATAGTGACTGCAACTGTTTCAAACTCATCTAGCCTCATTAAATCTTTTATATTCATGCAAAAGAAAATCTTCCAATATGATCTAATCTGCTATAGGTATAAGCAACAAGACAACTTGCAAGAGCATGCCACATGCTTATCTCGAATATACATCATCAATTTTTTATACAAATAGACATTGCTAATGGGAAGCAGCTGCGGATAAATAGCAATGCTACTCTGCCTAGCAGAACAAGTAAGAATACCTCTCTTTATATTTGAGAACTACATCGTCAAAGTCCCATGCTACCAAGTCTCTGGAAGTATCTCCTGTAACGGGCAAGAGTAACAGCAACAATGCACAACTGTTGCTTCATAATTACTTACAGTGTGGTGGTTATCATAGGAGGGGTGGTGGAATATCTGACAGGAGGCATAGTCTCCTTGGCAGGAGGTTTGGGAATGGGGTTGATATTACTGCTTACAGGGCAGATGAGCCTCAAAGCATTCAAAAAATGCTGCAATCTACTTCTTTTCTCCCGTATCTTCTGTATTCCCCATCAGATATATAGTATGTGCTCTTTGTGATCCAATCAGCAACTTTAGAAGGATGTTTCAGTTTTTCCCCGGGATATTTGCAAATAAACAAAACCACCCTCAATTCGCACTCCACCAAGAACTAGTTCTCGGCCAATCAATACCCAGTCCATCAATGAATGCTCGATCCTTTGTTTCCAGTCCTTTATATCGCTCTGTTATCAATATTTGGATCCATTCTAAATTCCCAATTAATCTTTCTAATACTCGGATACGCATGCTTTTTCATCCTCCGACCCTCACACATCAGTCGTATGCAAATTTTGAATTAACATTCAACGAATCACATAAACGTACTTCTCAACAAATTTTATATCAACATATTTTGTGTAGAATTTATTTTGGGAGAGTCTTAAAGTGTTCAAGCACCTTCATTGCCGCTTTGCCATATTTTGGATCACCAGAAATTTTACTAAGGTACCAAAATTCTAGTTGTACGGAAGTGACTTCTGAAGTGCTACTTAACCCATCTGGTGCTGGATGTGCAGATCTTTCACGAAGAACAACATCTGAGAACGGAATAGCAGTTGGACTAGATGTAAAAGCTGACAATAAGCGATGTGCGAGGTCCTTAGCTCTTTCTAAGTATACCGTAGGTACTTGACCTTTCTCATTCAGCCTTGCTGGAAGAGATTTTTCTATCCAGGACCCTGCCTCCTGAACAATATCATCAAGACCCATGATCATAGCTGTATCTAAGGAATCTACGATAGTAGCACCAAGACCACCCAATCCATCAACCCCTCTCTTGCTCAATGGCATGAGTTCATCAGAACCCATAGCATAATTCTTGTATCCAGTCCAAGCATGTTGGTCCATTCTGAGATCCCTTGCCCATCAAGACTTTCCGAATACAGACTGCCATTTCCACCTTTTTCCATGGGAGGCAATCTCGGAGGGAGCCTGGGGGGTTTTCTCCAAAAAGCTTTCCAGGATTGTAAATGTGTAGCACCCTCTGTGATCAAGTTCTTTTCATCCTTACCACCGATCTGTTTCACAAAGTTGCTGGTGGATGAAAAACCAGGATTAGTATGAGCTACTGTCAAGAATGCAAGACCGGCAATCATCAGCAATGCCAAGAGTTTTCCAATGCCACATGATCTGCAATTTCGCCTAACACCACTTGTGAGCATTGCCTGTGTGATCACCTGTCCAAGAAGATAGATAAACAGAAAACAACAATTCAGTTTCTGAGAAATACTACATAAATCTAACGGCAAATCTCAAAATCTATCAACGTTGCAATCGCTAGCCCAGAGATTAGCTTAATACTTAAATTTTTGCAAAGATTCTCAGATTTCTGGTTAAATTTCCAGAGCCTGGCTCTGACTCAGCTTAAATTTTTTTACACTACTTACAATTTCCAGGCAATTAACCACATTTTCCAACTGTTAAATGCTTTTAAGTTCAATGGTATTACTCTATGGTCAATTGATAAAGGAATTGTGTATTACTCTATGCTGCATTGGTAAAGGAATTGTTAATGTTTGGAAGAGATGCAAGGTTAAAAAGTCTCTCTCCTTGACATGAAAACAAGTTTGTATCAGCCAAAGAGGTTGATAGGCACTAAGAAGACCACC
>APFE030199324.1:493-19282 GCA_000404065.3 Pinus taeda
TTTGGGAGCAGCGAAACCCTAGAATCCAAAGCTCTGATACCAAATGTTATGAAACCAGCTCAAGAAAAAATAGAAAAGATAGATCAACGCCTTGGAATTCAGCCTCTTCGAGGGGGCAACCTCCTTTACATTACATAAATGAACAATTCTTGGATGATTCAAATGACAAAACCTCCTTTCTATATATAGGAGTCTAAGGAGTCACAATATAAACCATCCGACCTAACAATAATAATATAAAGCCACAAAAATAACAATAGAGGGATTCTATGGGGCACAGTAATAACAATATGGGGGCAATAGGGGCACAACAATATTAATAAGGGGTATAACTACAATAGTAATGGGGTAATCACTAGCATTATAGGGACCCAACATTATGCTCCCTGTAAATATGAATGCATGAGACATGTTCAAAATGTGTTTTGAGAAATATAATATCATCCAAAATAGTTCTGAGTGTATATGCATTGCATGTTGTTATGTTGTTGAACCAGTTTATAACTATCTTGGAGTCTCCATATGTTTGTAAGCATCTGCACTGTTTGTGTATTGCAAAGTATAAGAGGTGTCGGAGTGTGAGCAGCTCCGCAAATTTTTTTTTGCCCTCTCCCAACCCCATGCAGATGTGAAAGAAATTTGAATCAATCAGATGTAGGATTATGCCTCCACCACAACCCTATTCTTGTGCAGGACCATCGAAAAAGGCCCAGGGGTATTCTTTGTCTATGATTTCCTGAGTGATGTTCCGGGTCCTGATTGCTTGTTCCTCTGCCGGGATTTCCAAGTAGCTCATACAGATTTTAGGAATGATCAATGGTCAGACTATATTTTCCCCCCTAAATATAATGTTGTTCCGGCATATCCATATGTACTAACAGACCAATATCGGCGAGTTCCGAGCTCTCAGCAGTGTTGATGATTCCCACCACCTTTTCCAGGCATTAGGAATATCGTCACCGCTCCAGGTATAAGGGATTTTTGTGTATGAAGGACTTGTGCCCAGGTCTGTTGAGTTGTGGTACATGAGAGGAATAAATAGTGGTTTGATTCCTCCTCTGCATGGTATAAGACACACCAAATCGGTCCTTGATATGCATGTTTCCTGAGATTTGCTCCAGAAGGTGTTTTGTCCTTGATGATGTTCCACATCAGTAGTTGTGTGCGCGGAGGGGCTTTTAACTTCCATATATTACTCTGCCAAGTCCCCAATCTATCCGTGTTACAGATCCAATTGGGCACATCACTCCCATCATCCATATCAATGTTTTAGGGCTCATCAAACCCTATTTTCAGTTGCTACATGCCCTAAACAAGTCACCCTTTTGAATGCCTCCTTCCCAGACAGTTTCATGACTTGAAGACATCGTGAAATTACCTCTAAAGGGACCAGCGCAGGTAGGCCCATGTAAGGGTGCGCTACAAAGCAGTTAAGTCCATGCCAGGGTGCTCTGTAGAGAACTTAGGCCCTCTTTTCACCTACGCTGGGCGAGATTGAGCAAAATTCACATATGGTTTGGGGAATATTCTTATCTCTTGGAGTCATCTAGAAGTTTCCCTCACTTATCAACTCCTATGAGCTTGAAAATGGATGAGGAGTGAGTTAATATGCATCTTATCCTCTCATCCTTTGCTCCATGGAACTAATTCTAAGTATGGAAGGCCATTCAATACCCCCATTTATGGCATAACCTCCTTCATCTTCCTATAAATTGAACACTCATCTAAGTGATCAAGGGCTGGACTTTGATGATTGTAAGGAGATAATGTTAGTTTGAGAATTGAGACTATTGTAAGTGTCATTATGTTGTTGGATTGTCATGCTAATGATGTGATGTGGATGGAACCAAAGCTGGAGGAGTGACTTTGAATCACGCTTCATGGTTGTAATTCTTCCTTCTATTCAAAAAAGTATTTGCAACTTTTTCCATATGCTTATCTTGATATGTGATGCTTATATGTGTGAATGTATCTAATTCCATTTACTTGTAATCAATAGATCTTTTGCTTTGATCGGTTTTTTGTCTTCTGTTGATATTTACAGGTACTTCTCAAGCATGTTGAGTACAGGAAGGAGCGACAGTATCGATACAAAGGAGACAAGAGGAAAGCGAAAGTACAAGTAGGTCCTCTCATTCTCTTTGTCTTATCTATTGTTTATAGAGAAAGTTTAAAAGTGCTTTAAATTGTTGTTCTAGATATAGCTACTGTCTAGGGAATTAGTATTTATCTGTAGATACCAAATTCTTCATAACAGTCCGACTTATGGTCAACATGTATGATATCATACCCCTCCTTAGGGGAGTAGTTCCCTTTCTTTGCAAAACCCCAGATCAATTCATCCTCATCGTCCCTTAGGCACACATGCGATTCTAATAGTGCCTACAAGTAATTCCTCCACTGCCTTTGCCATTGGTCTGGAACGTCCCATGCCTCCCCTGTTAGCCATGCTTGTTGATATATGGTTGTGTTGAGAGGGTCCCCAAGATGTGTAATGTAGTGCACTTCATTGAGGTTGAGTAGAGTAATCAGATCTGGTGGAAGCTGGTAGGAATTCCAGTGCCCATCCATGGATCGATCCCAATCCGGACAGACCCACCATTTCCAATCCTCCATATGAGGCCCCTCCTTATGATGGGAAGGGTGTTTGTTACAGCCCTCCAAATTACTAATATACGTTTCCTGTTCCATGAGGGTACTCTTAGCCAATCCAAGGCAGAGCTCAGCCATATGTATTTGTAGGTGACCACCTCCAACCAAAGGCTCTTGTGCTTCAGGAGTAGCCAGCCAAGTTTTGCTGCCAGTGCCTGAGCGAAGGCAGGGAGATATTTTAAGCCCCATCCACCCCATTTTTTAGGAGTTGTGATCCTGCTCCTTTTGACCCATGCATAGGGTTTTCCTTCTTTGTGACCCTTGCATAGAAAATGACAGTAGAATCGTTGAATCCTATGTAGTATGCCTTGGAGGATCCAAGCTAGGGACATCTAAAATACTGGGGTTGCTTCCATCATTGCTTTTATGAGCACTGGTCTACCTGCTTTCGAGAGTAGTTGGTGGCTCCAATTGTTTAATCTTTTTTCCACCTTTGCAATCAACCAAGTCCAGTCTGTAATTTTATATCCATCTGCTTTAATCTTGAAGCCCAAATGCTTTAATCCATCCTTTAGTGCCAAGATTTGATAGGCGAAATTTTGCAGTGCTAAATAGGTTTCTTGTTTAGTGCAGTCAGAGAATGATATTGTAGATTTATCCCCATTAATTTCCATCCCTGTGGCGGCATTGAATAGCTTCAATATCTCAGAGAGTGTAATGATGTCTTGTATTCCCCCATCTAGGAATATGAGGATGTCATCAACGAATAACAGATGTGTTATTAGACATTGTTCCGTGATCTTGAGGCCCCTGAACCTCCCTGCTCTCTTCTCCGTCGCAATCAGTCTGCTCAATCCTTCCATAACCAGGAGGAAAAGTAAAGAGGATAAAGGGAATACCTGTCTGATTCCCCTCTCTGCCTGAAAGTTTTGGGAAGAAGATCTGTTAATTAGCATTGCAAAGGAAACTGAAGTAATGCACCCCATAATCCATCTGATAAATACCAGTGGGAACCCCAGATGAGTGAGTATCATCCTTAAATATAACCAATTGACCTTGTCAAATGCCTTTGAGAGGTTAATTTTAAGCCACACCCCTTTCAAATTCTTCAGCTTGATGGAGTGGAGGGCCTCTTGAGCTGAGCTTATGGCCTCATGGATTGTCTATTTTGTAGAAGGGCAAACTGCTCCTGCGATATGTGTTCAGATAGGATTGGCTTGATGCGACTTGCAATAATATTTGCAATAATTTTATAGAGACAATTGCAGAGGGATATAGGGCGGAAGTCATTGAAGGAGATCAGGGAGTCCGATGTGGGTATGAGGGAAATATTGGTGGAATTGATAGGATCATAATTACGGCCAAGGATCCGACTTTCTTCTACCACCTCGAGTAGGTCATGTCTAATGATATCAAAAAAAGCAAGGCAGAATTCCACAGACCAACCATCCGGTCCCGGACTTTTGTCCTTCTTGAACCACTTGAGAGTGCTCTCTAATTCCCCCATGGAGACTGGTTTGATAAGGTCCTCCATCTCGTCAGGTTCCATAAAACCAGGGAAATGAACAACAATGCGGATGATTTTAGCAATTATTGTTCCGGGAGGGGCTTTGAATAGATGCTTGAAATGTATGATATCCAATCGAGCAAGCTATGGGTGTGTGTTAGCAATCTGATCTTATTCCGAGGGCACCTACCAAATGGTATTATTGGCTTTTCTTCCATTTGCATATTTATGAAAGAACTTTGTGTTGTCATCCCTCACTTGTAGCCAGATAGCCCTACTTCTGAGTCTCCATGATTCTTCTCGGTAAAGTAGTATCTTTGATCTCTGAGCTTCCAGTTCTACAAGATGTAGCTTAGCTTCCATGGATAAGAAACCTCTACCACATTCATCCGTTAAGGAGGCCAACTGTGATTCAATGTCAGCCAGAGTGTGCTCATCCCTAGTTTTTTTCCTTTTTTCCCACCCAATGGATAATCTCTTTGGCTCATTCAAGTTGCTACAGAATCCTTCAACCTTCCTCTGCTCCATGAGTGGGGGCTAAGCTTGCCAGAACTCCAAGACCATCCTGATATAGTCAGGGTCCTTTAGCCATGTGGAGTTAGCTTTGTAAGGCGCCCTAGATTTTCTGAATGAGCCCACCACTTCCAGATAGATGGGGAGTGATCCAATATTCTCCCAGAACCTACCCATTATCTATAGATGGTGAGGGATTGTAGGAGGTCTTCAAGAATGAGGTATCTTTCTAGCCTTCGCCCTCGAGCTGCTTCACCAATCCGTCTGTTATACCATGTTGGCATCTTCTTATTCATAGGGACATCAATGAGGCCATATTGTTCCAAGAGGGTGCTCAGTTGGTCTGATAAGGGGTCTAGCTACGAATGGTGCTCCCAGGATTCCTCATGTTCGATGGAGAAATTTAGGTCACCCCCAAGAATAGTAGAATGATTGATCATGGGATTTTCCATAAATGTTTGCCAGAAGGCCAGTTTATTTTGATTAGGGGCATAGATATTTATAATACGAATCTATTTGCCCAATTATGTCGAGAAATGTCCATACCCAGGAACCCCTTACCTCCCCATGATGAAATCACCTTCATGGATAGAGGGTTTATCCCAATGGCTAGGCCCCCAGATCTCCCCGCCACATCCAGAGCTTGGAGGTGCCAGCTGAGTAGGATTTCTTGAAAGGTCCTAACAATCTGCTCATATGGAACTAGGGTTACCTGAAGAATTATCATGTCATAGGGTACACTGTTCAAAAGTCGCTTGAGGGCCAATTTTTTTAAGGGGCTGGCCAAACCCCTATAGTTGTACGATAACCACTTCATCAGGAAACAAAGTCTAGGGTGTCAGGTGCTCTAAGTTCCCTTTCAATGATGTTATGGCACCCCTCGGCCACATCTTCCCCCGCAGATTTGATGGCTTTGGACATCTTTGAAGGTCTACCCCGGGAGGGTTTGTGCTCAATGGAGGGAGGAGGGATGCCTAGACCCAGCAAGTTAGGGTTTTTCAGTTGACGGGAACAGAGGTTGTAGGAGTGTGAGCCCAAGGTTGTAGGGGAGTGAGGGGGATGATGTAAATGATCCTGTCCATAGACAGTCGGCGGGGTGGTGGAGAAAATAGGGGAGGGGGGTTTGAGTGCACAATTGATGGGGGTAACCATGCTAGAGATAGATGCAGAATGAGCCAAAGATACATTTAAATTATTAAAAAATAGTGCAGAGGGTAAGGGATTATAAGCAATACCTGATGTAGGAGCAGCCTCCGCAACAGATAGAGATTGAGTCAGTGGAGGTGATATAGGTGGTATCTCGGGAGCACTGGTTTGTTGAGCAATGATTCCATCTGCAACCTTTGAATGATCCAAACCTTTGGGTTGCTCATCCATAATCAGGTCTTCCAACTGGCGATGCTTCGTTCCCCTTGTAGCTACCGGAGTAGTAGGAGTGAGCAGAGGACAGTCCTTGTAGAGGTGGCTGACCTTATGGCATCTTCTGCATCGAAATGGTACACCTTCATAATCGAGGTTTTGGCGATGTAAGAAGTGTCACCAATGAAGGGTTATATTTTCCTCCAGACCCTCCCTTGTGTCCAAATGTACCAGGATACGAGCCACTGTCATGATTCCAGTCTTCTCGAAGGATTGATCGTGTTCCAGGTATGTGCCCAAAGCATCTCCAATGCGATTGAATACCATAGGGGTCTAGAATTGCATCGGAAGACCCGACAGGCGAACCCAGATCGGCCTGACTCCCAGTTGTTCCCTATTGGGGTCGAAGAGTGGATCCCATCTCTTTAGCAGGACCGGTGCGAATTCAATGTGCCAAAACCGGGATAATATCCAGTCTGTATATTCCTCCCTATGGAAGCGCAGGGCGAACCACCCTTGAGCCAACACCCAGATGATGGGCAGTTCTTTGAGCAGGGAGCCCCAGATCTCGGTGGTCCATAGACGAAGACGTTCCACTAAGTAATTTCTGCCACGAACACAGCCAACCAGTACCTTCTTTGTAGTCTTTGCAACTTCACCCATCGAAATTTCTTCGCCCAGTGCTAGGCTAATGTCCTAATCCATAGATTTGAGGTACCTACCTTTCTTAGGTTTATCTAAGCGACGAGCAGTCGGATAATCCCTGAGGAGTCCTCGATAGCCATGATTTACAGTCTGGAAGGGTGGAAAGGGTGGATTTAGGGTTAAGTATCAAGGAGCTGAAGCAGCCAGAGCAAATGGGGGTGTTAGGGTTTGGGCCACCAGGGTTTAGGGTTTCACTGGAGAGAGCAGGTTTATTGAGGGAGGAAGGCCCAGACGGATGGATGCGGGAGGTGGACAGGGTGCATTATGGAGCAAATATGTGGGGGAGTTGGGGTATTGATGCATCGAAAGTGGGTGAGGGCTGGAGGCAAGTTCCAAGTAGGTTTAGGGTGGTTGAGGGCAGAGGGGGGCAGTCCATACCAGGGGCATCGTCGATGTTAACCGAGGGCAGGGGATGTGGCGCTGATGAACTTAGGTATGCCAAGACAGAGGGTGCAGCTGACAGAGGTTGCAGGGTTGCAGCGAAAGGACCAGAACCCGATACGGAGCGATGGTGAGACCAAATGACCTCCCGGGGATGAGGGTCCTCCTCATAGTCTACCTCATCCAGCTCCATAGTAATCGACAGTAAACGATCGGTGGGAGTTACTATTGTCGAGATGAAAATGAGATGGTGAGGAACCAGGTAACCGCGAGGTGAGAGGATGAGGGCCGCAATAGGTTGAGGAGGGTAAGTAGTTTAGGGTTCATGCGAGCCTTGAGGGATGCCCAAACCGTCAGGCCCAGGGTTGTTGTGCCCCTGAACCATCATGGATGTCGCCATCAGAGCTTGCCTCAAGACATTATAACATTGTAAAGGTATAATATATGAAAAATCTTTCTAATTTTCCAAGTTTGGGTTTCTGAGGTAAAGTCTCTATGATAAATGTGTGTGTGTGCAGTTACATCTTCTTCTTTTACTAATAATTTGTTTTCAATAATTCACTACATAGGGTTAAAAATAACATGTATCCTCAAGGGATGTTATCTACCATGACCCTAAGTTATTTTTTCACTCCTAGCCTCAATGCAAGGTTTGTGCTAAGGTTAATGTTAGAAATTGTAGCAAGAAAGGCTAAATTTGACTTGCGCCTTAGTCAAATTTAGTAATTTGATTTTCCACATCAGTAGGATGACTTGGGTGGCAGTTAACTTGTGTGACATGGCCTTCTCTACTAGTTAGCTCTGTAAATTTGAATTACAGGCTTGGAGTAGAGTTGTGCATGTAGTGATTGCTAAAATTTAGCAATCTAGTTAAGTATTTTCAGTTGAACTCAATCAACTGAGCTCAAGTAACTAATTGAGTCAATTGAGTAGTAGAATTGTTGTTAACTCAGTGATCTCTCAGTTAAACTAGTCAATCAGCTAAAAATAGCCCATACATGCATGGAATTCGAATTGCCTAGCTAGAGTGGAGGCAAAAGGCACATTGTAATCATCAATTGTATACTAGTTGAGTGTACAGTATTGGCAGTTAAGCAGGTGAATCATTCTTTTGGAATTGTGCAAGCAAATAGGAGGAAATTCCTATCTTTTAGGAGCTAATTTCCTCAAGGATTACGTAAGGAAATAGGAGGAAGATGGGGCCTTGAATTGGCTAAGTGTTGGGCAAAGTAGGATAGTCAACGAGAGAATAGGTTTACAGTGCAGGGCGTGCTTTAGGATCAAAGCAAGACATTGTAATAGTTTCTCATTCTCGTCTTATTAATGAAAAGTAACGGAGGGTTTTTCCCGGTTGGGTTCCCCTATAAATCATTGTGTTCTTGTGTTTTTAGTGGTTGCATGTCATTGCATGTGTTTAAAATTGTGATTTCCATTCCATAGAATAGCAGAGGAAATTTGCAATCTCTTGTTTCCAGTTCAAATTTATCAGTAGTAGCAAATTTCTATTAATTTCTACAGTTAATCTATTTAAAGACCTCAAGGAACTTATGCTCATTAGGATTGGTACTGTATACACCACTAGTTAGTTTAATATATCATTTTTCCTAACAATTGCTTTCATTTTCAAAGCTTCAATCATCATAGATGCAATTATCTAGTTATGACCAACGGTGACCTAAAGGTTACATTGCCCACCCAAAACTTCCCTTCTCCCAACATTTCTCGAGAAACGAATGCAAGTGAAGGTGTTTGGGCTGAAGTTATCCATAAAATAAAATTGATGGTGTATCCAAATTCCTAGCCTTGAAGACCTTAGTGCTCAAGGCTATAATCACGATTGAAACTTATCAACCACTAACTAAGGTAGCCAATAAAGTGCCTTTTGATACTAAGGGTCACCACAAATAGCCACATGAGAGTGAAGTGTTTTTTTATACCAAGGGCCACCATAAACAACCATGACAAATGACTCTTGGTGATTATTGCTTGAACTTTCCCCCCTCAAAGTAATCCTTCCATGCTCCCTAAGGTCTCAAGAATAATGAGGTAGAGATGCAAGACATTGCGATTTTTAATTCAAGTGGCCTCATGGAATGTCTAGGCCATAAATGACCTTACAAGAAAATACATTATCCACCAGGAATTGACTTCTCTTGGTGGTATATATATATATATATATATTATGTTTGCAAGAGGTCTAAATGGTAGGGTTTCTACTTTATATTGCCTAAACTATAATATGGCTATGGTCTAAGTACTTTATCTCTAATATTTTTTTATGGGAAATTCATTGTTGTTAACATGTTATTTCCACAATTTGCTAGAATTGTTGTTTATTGTGGATCCATCCCATCACAAATACATGTTTAGATTTTACTCGATTTGGATAGTTCTTTATGAGGAAGAGTTGATAATTATACTTCTAATGGCTCAGGTGAGTGTGTGGTATCTCGATGTTGGCTTGTAGATGAACTTCTTAACACCCTTTGGCTTCTATGTGGGGATTTAAAATGGTTATGTGTCATATATAAGTAGTATTATTGGTGCACCTATTAGGGAAAACAAACCCTATCTATCTCTAAAGGCCCAACATGGGTCGTATGACCCTAAGCACCCTAATATTCTTCAAAGGCTTGATTCATCTAGAAAAATTTCAAGAACAATTGGATTAAATTTATGAAATGCTTGATAGGGCTATGAGATAATTCCTTTTGGTTTTGACTCATATGGAGGTCACCCAGTTGATGTCATTGGCACGACCACCTCATTAAACCACAAACCCATCTAGTTTATACTATAATAATGGGAGTTGAATACATGAAAATGTCTCACATTCATTTTATCCTTAATGTTTTGCACCTCCATAACCCATGCTCCTTGATCTACATTTGTGTTGTGTTGAACTTGATTCTTATGCCATTTCAAGATGGTGGATGGATAATATGGTGGGAAGGGGACATTTCCAAAATGGTCACCTCTTTAGGTAGGTAAGGCAAGTAAATTTATCAAATTCATTATAGTTGCAATAATGCAAAATGAGATGGAAGGTCTTATAGGGGAGTTGCAATGGGCCTTTATGATAAATAAAAGTAAGCTTATGCTATGAAGGTGTGTCATATGCTTTGGGTGGATGATGTTTGCCAAGTAAGAGGTAGTTAATCATGTATAAAACTTCATTGGATCAATATTTGCCACCAACCTATGAAATATTTACTCTTTCCACTAAGGAAACCAATGAGAATATATCAACCCTAAAAAATTCCTTAGGTTGAACTTCTAACCACGAAGGAAGTGAATGAGAATTTGTAGAGTATTCAATGGTGTTAAAAACCTAAGGCCTCTTTATAGGTATGCATGAAGCTACCCAAAAGTGCCTTGATATAATTATGTGTAAGGTTACTAAAGAGTAATAGCTCAAGTGGTGTGAAGGTTGGTCTTACACTCTTCCCACCTAGGTTCAAATCTTAGATGAGACTTTGTCCATTGTGATAATGCTAGAAGGGTAGGCACCCCTCATGAGTTAGGCTTCCAAAAGGTGCGTGTGTCCTTAAACATCCTGGCCCTTGTTGAGTCATAAGTTCTTGGAATGTCTGGCTTGCGAGTTGTTGGATATACACTTGGGTTATAGTGGTAACTAGTTTGTCATAAAGCCTCGAAGATATAAGAGAGGATCTACCATAAAAATCCCAAGATAAACCCTAAAAAATAAAAGATATCTAGGACATTCACCATAAACATCACCAATAATATAGAGAGAATAAGCCTTGAAGTAGGATGGCTCCATCAAATACTCCTTACGGAGGAATCACTCCATAACTAGCCATACTTGCTATAAGACAATATAATGCAACACACATCCAATGCAACATACTCAAGTTTATTTATGTTCTTTCATGAGTAATCATGGGATATTATGCCTACTACTCCTTATTATTTTATTTTATTTTAATTACATAGTGGACCTATTCCAATATTATGGCCACCTTACATTTATTATACCCTTGGGTACCTCCCTAGGCACCCCATGTTATCCTCCTTCTGCAGATTACATTCCATTTCCCTTAGCATGTTTAATCTTTAAAACATGGAAATTAGCCATATAATATGACCTACTAAGCTTGTTAATGCTCATTCCCTTACCTTGACGACTATTGTTTCTCTGAGTGGTAGGGGGTGGTGACATATAACAACCTTAGCCATTAGTTCTTCTTTATTTGCCTCTTTAACCTATGGTTCCTTTAAGACATATATCTCCTTAGTTTCTTCTTCATGTGTATGCCCTTCATGGGGATTTGCTTCAAGTGCTTGCATAATCTTTTCTTCTAATTCAACCAGGAACTCTTCATCTGATGTGTCATTAGGTACTACAACTTGTTTCCCTATAGTTACCTCTTCATGTGCCTCCTTTATTTCATAAGAGAAATATATTGCAATGTAACTTTCTTTTTCTTATACCACAACTTCAAAAACCTTTTTTGCACATTAATATTAACTATATCAATTGAGTCCATCCAAGCATATCCCAAACGATATCCACATCATTCATATCTACATCATAAAATTCTAAATGCAACACATTTATCTATGGTAATCTTTAAATCTTTACAAATTTGAACATTTTTACCCTGAATATGTGTGCTTTGAATACTCTTTGTGCATATGTGAAATATTTTAGCCAAGTCAACATTGATGAAATTATGTTTGTAGCTAGAGCTAATAGAAACAACGACCTTCTCTTGTTGAATACATCTGTGAACCTGTAATAAGAAGTTGACACTTGAAAATAAAATCCCATGGATATTATTATCCATCTTCTTATTAGGAGACCATATATTTGTGCATGATTTCTCATATTTATCATCTAAAGTGCATCCATATTGTTATGGTAAACACATTCCATCAAATGTGAGAAGCCTCCTTTCAATTCTAAATTACCCAGAATTCCCACTTCGTTCCCTCTTTTGACTTCACTGTGTTTATGCATTCTTCAATACTAGGACCAACGTCTTTTCCTGTAAAATACATCTCGAATGAAAATCCAAAAAATAGAACTAGCGTTTCAAAGATAATCACTTACTTTTCAATGGATTTCTTTTATGTATTTAAGGTTTGAGGTCAAAAAGGTAAAAGTACCATAACTTCTATTATACTTTTCAAATTAACTATCGTGACCCCTATTATGACATGCCACAACTTCTCTATATCTAATGGCACTAGTTTGATTGAAATATGTGTACGCTATTAAAACAAATCCAATATGTGTAATTCACAATTGTCACAAGAGAAACCCTAAAAATGTTGATTTTAAATCAACGATATCTCTACTTCTTTTACTATGTTTTGGACAATTTTATTTTTTATTTTTTATTTTTATGTTGGGTATGTTCTTTAGAGGAATTTAGATCTTTAGATATATTCTTCAAATTCAATACAAAATTTTCATAAATCGACTTAAATGCTATCATCCTTTGTTTGGTCAAAAAATCAACACAAAAAAAAAAAAATAATAAATAAATAAATAATAAATAAATAATAATAATATAATAATAATATAAATAAATAAATAAATCTCTAATTGTGCTTCAAAAAACAAAAGGTATCTAAGAAATTCACCATAAACATCACCAAGAATACATATAGAATAACTTTTGACACAATATAACACCATCAAATACTCCTTACAGAGTGAATCACTCAACAATCCATGCTCACTGTAACACAATGAATCCAATGCACATCCAATACAATGGTACCCATGTGTATTTATACCTTCTTGTAGGTATGCCTAGGGGTCTTGTTCCCACTACACTTTATTATTATATTATTTCTATTTAATTACATAGTGGGCCTAGTCCATCCATGCGGCCACATTACATTCATTATCCCCTTGGGTACCTCAGTAAGTTCCCCTTGTTATCTTTCTGAGGTATATTATAGATCTCAAGCCTAGCCCAGGTTACTCCAATAAGTTACCAATTCCCATGGTAAAAAAAGGAAAAAGAAAATAGAGAAAAAAAGAAAGAAAGATTACCAATGAGTAGTGGAGAGCATATGAGCTAGTTGTATCCCTAGGTGAGTTTTCCAAAATCTTGCTCGAGATGGTTGATAACAAGGTTAATGGTCTCTATGGTTTTCTTTGCAAATTAGGCAAAGCTACCTATGGGTTCATTGACCTAGATCTGTTGCGTGTGTATTTTGAATACATTTATGAGCAATCATTGGGTGTGGGGATCAATGGACATCTTATCAAATCCATTTATAAGGCAATGGAACTATAGATCGATATGGTTTTGAAACTCATCATTTTGCTAAACAAATCCTATAAAATCCCAAACAAAGCATTGGATTTACTTATTAAGCACATCATCCCTAATATCATTTGCCTTGAATAATCCATATTCACTTGGAAAGATATTTCTTAACAATGTTATTGTAGTATGAGAGGGCGTGGAGTGGTCTAGGTCATCTAACCTCATTACCTTATTTGTAAATATTTATCTTGAGAATGCCCGTGATATAGCAATATGGTCATCATTTTGGCAATGCTCTAAGGTCTATGATTTGGTCATTCTTTATCAACAATATGAAAACCCTTTTTGTGGATGCCTTGATGTTTTTTATTATCATAAAATGTTATTCCAAGGAAGTTGGGATTTTCAAGTCTATTCAATAGGGGCCCCTTAATCCTAATCCTCTACGTGTTGGTAGTTGAAGCTCTTGACTAAGTAATTAGCTCAACGATGATTTTGGGTCTAATTGGAGGGATCTGCCAAAACTAAAGCTCCTTCTTAGAAATTCCAAATGACTCAACGACGATTTTGGGTCTAATTGGAGGGATCTGCCAAAACTAAAGCTCCTTCTTGGAAATTCCAAATGACTAGACTTCCTAGGCCTAAACCACAGAGCTTTTGGACACCCTATTTGTACTCTTGGGATCAAACATTCAATGGGATAAACATATTGCTATAAATAATGCCAACAACTAATGCCCCCTTGGCTGGCCTCCCAAAAGTAGTAGTGGATTTACTTACATAGATTTTAAAATTTTGGGGCATGCCATTTGCCTTATAGGCACTAATCTAGATGACTAAGGCCATCTTTAAAATTGTTTCAATTTTGACAATTTTGCGGTCTTGAACTTTTGACATAGTTTTCAATGATTTCCCATGCATTGTTCACACCAAATACAGATAAATATTTTGATTTTATTTCTAATGAACTAAGGAAGGCCTAAAACATACAAATGAGCAAAATGTTATAGTATTGGCAAGGCTCCCAATCCCTTGAATACCTTAGATTTGTTCAACTCAACATTCCCTTTTAACCATAATTTCGTGCCAAGGTTAATGTTCTTGCATATTACGGTTTTTGCCTCTTGGATTTTGCTGACATTTATAAAATATGGTTTTAGCTTCTTGTTATTGGCTTCTTTTAAATGAGCATATTTGACACATCTCTTTTGGAAACACGTTATCACCATTATAGCCAATTTGTATTACTTTGCATATTGCAACATTTTCATTCTTTATTTCATTAATAGATTTGGATTTCACTATATTATTATGCTTTTTACAATATCTTGTGTCAATTCTTGCCATCTTCATTTCATTATCAACGTAATATGCATTAGGAATCACGTAGAGACCTATGGGAAGTGATAGTGTGACCACAAAGAACAAGACAACTAAGTGGATCACAAAGCCCTTTACTATGGTGGTCAAATAATGATTTGCACCAAAATCTTGGTCATAACTCATGTATATTATTCATCCTACTAGGTTCTGATCAGATATTCACCCTATGAGTGACATCAGTTGAAGATTTATTAAACAAAGGTATTACAGACTCATGTGTTGGTGTGTGTTCTGTGTTATTTAAGTAATGGATAGATCAGATTGCCAATACACAGACAATAAAATGGAAAGACAGCAGAGAAATAAAGTAAGCAAACACAAAGACACAAGAATTTTAATAAGGAGTTCACCCTATTCTCCGGGGCTACATCTTCGATCCAACTTTTAGTGGTGGCCTTGTTTTATTATGCCTTTAAGCAGAGAATTACAATACAGGGACTCAATGTGAGTTCTCCTGAAGCAGATTTGCTTGGCAGGGTGGTTCTTGGATTCCCCAAGCCACTGGAGTACATAGACTCTTCTTCTTCCTACCAGCTCTGTGACCTTCTGGTCAACAGTGGCAAGAGCCCAATGTGGTGCTAAGCCTAGACAAATTCCTCTATGGGATGGCTTGAATCTCTCAAGCTCTATTGATCGATATTGCCGCTGGTTAGCTCGGCCCTCTGTATCTTTCTGCTTTTGCTTTACTGCCTTCTTTCTTTGGTTTCTGTCTCTCAGTGTTCAGTCCTCCTCTCGAGGTTCATTCTTATTGACTCGACTGTGTATTCTTTTTCGCTATCCATGGCTTTTAGCCATTCGAACTCATGCATGTTCGACTCCTCTTCTGCCTCTGTTGATTCACCTTCTGCAGTTGCGCTTGGAGTTCCCTGTTTGGCATCAGCGTGAACGCTCAGGGAGTGGCCACTTGTCCTCCTCTGAATAGCGCCAGCCTGCTTCATCAGTTCGTTTCTTCAGTTACATCGTGGATGAAGTTTTTCCTCCACTATGGCGGTCAAACGGATTCCAAATCTTTACAAATCGCAGCATATTCCTTCATCGATTCCGCTTCCTCCATCGGGCTTGATCTCAGCCGTCCGATTTGGGTCCCCTAGATCCAACATCATAGGCACGTCCCGCATGGTTGACTTGCTCGATCGATAATGTGAAATCAACAATGATTTTCTCTCACCTCCGCTTTCCACACGTCGATTGTTGAGTGGGATCGTTTCGCTTCCATCCAAAACTGCTTACCGTTTGAGGGCGCCCCGATCAATACCATTGGTTTCCAGAGTGCGGGTCCTGCCTTTGCACATTTAACACTTTTTTCCTTTTCCGCCCGCGGTTCTCCAATTCGCCATGCATCCGTGTGCTCGGGCTTCCTCTATTTCGGCCCTGTTTGCCTAGCAATGCGCGATTAATGCTAAGCTCCATCAAAATCCACCTCCTTTTCCCGATTTGGGGCTCCCAGGGGCTACTTTGACCTCCTGCACAGTCTCCATGGGCCTCAGTCAGCGCGCTTTGACCGAGGTCCACGTCGTTCCACGCTGACTGCCATTGCCACTGGTTCAGGGGTGTTTTTGATCACGGTTCTGAATTCTTAGAGATTTGTCTCTACCAGATACAGTCATGGTTCTTTGACAGTCTTTTATGGATCCAATTTAGATCATGACCTTCCCACTGAAAAAGCTTTTGGACCATCAAAAGTTGGTTTTCTTTCAAGCATCGACTAAGTGAGGGCACTGTTGTCTCACTTATCCAATCTCAATCCACTTCGCACTGCTCGGCTTCGAACCTTTGAGCCCAATTTTGAGGTACTCAACATCTCCCCTGCGTGTCGTCCTCACCTTCCTATCCAAGACTATGTCTTCCTGCAATTCATTAATATATTCAGGTAGTAGGTCATCAATAGAAGGCAATTGACTTTGCTCTTCAGGATCCTCAATCATTGAAGGTTCAAACAATCTCAAGCAATCTACATTTACAACTGAGTAGATGTGCATGTAAGCTAGTAGATCAAGGTGAAAAGCATTTTCACCAATCTTCTCAAGTATCCTAAAAGGTCCATACCTGATAGGCTTTATCTTTTTACCTTCACCTTGCATCTTGTCCTTGCTGATATACAACCAGACCTGGTCTCCAACTTGAAAACTATGCTCCATTCGATGCTTGTCATGCCTAGCCTTGTATTTGGCTTAGCTCTTTTCCAGCTGTTCCTGTATTGCCTGGTGGATCTCCTAGATCTGTTCAATGAACCTAGTTGCCTTGTCCACATCACTGTGTCCATCAACCATGGTATCTTTTCCAAAGGCAAAATCCAAAGGTGACCTTGGTATGAAACCAAAACAAGTCTCAAAAGGAGATCTTTGTGTAGAAGAGTGTTTGGTTCTGTTGTAAGCATGTTGTACATAACACAAATGTTCATCCCAAAGCTTAGGATGTTTGCTGCAATGTCCCCTGAGTAACTGGATCATTGTCCTGTTAACTACTTCTGTCTAGCCATCAGTTTATGGATGAAAAGTTGTGCTTTTCTTCAGTTGGATGTCCATCAGTTCCCACAGACTTGACCAAAAATTCCCCACAAATCGGGTGTTTGGATCAGATACAATAGAAGTGGGTAATTCAAAATGAACCCATACATGTTCAAAGAATAATTTTGCAGTTTGTTCAGCTGTAATCTGTTTATTACAAGGTATCGTAATACACATTTTGTTGAACCTATCCACAACCACATATAGATAATCATGACCTTTCCTAGATTTAGGTGGTCCTCCAACAAAATCCATGGAAACACTTTCCCAAGGGTGAGAAGGAACTGGTAATGGAGTGTACAAGCCTAGTTTTCTATTGCTGGGCTTGCTTTTAGCACACATAGTACACCCTCTTACATATCTAGAAACTGTCTCATTCATTTTCGACCAATAACAAAATCTTTGCAGCTGTGCAACTATTTTACTTACCCCAAAGTGACCGGATATCAGAGAAGTGTGTGCCTCTCTAATCATCTTTACTCTCTCGGTTTGTGGAATGCAGAGTTTCCCACAATGATATAAGAGTCAGTCCTTCACATGATAGTCCAATTCTTCTACCTTTTTGCCTTGACTCAAAGTTTCATATACATCTTTAAAATCCATATCCTGAGCATATTATTCTATGTAGCTTTCATGTAGCACAGAATTATGCTTAAGTATGGTAGATGCATTTATAATGGGTCTAGATAACATGTTTGCAACTTTGTTGTGTATGCCCTTTTTATATATGATGAGTAGATGAAACTGTTGTAGAAAACCCATCCATCTGTAATGTCTTGATTACCACAACTTAGTTTGGGAGTGCAGATATTGAAGTGGTTGGTGATCAGTATGTATTACTGTCTCTTTTCCCATTAAGTAATGTTTCCATTTTTTCACACTCTGAACTAATGCATACAATTCTTTATCATATGTAGGATAGTTAACTACTGCAAGATTAAAATTCTGATAATGATAACATATGGGTTTACCGTGCTGTTTCAACACTGCTCCCATGGCATAGTCACTGGCATCTATTTGGATTTCAAATGGTCTTTGTAGATCAGGCAGTGATAATACAGGTGTTGTACTAATCTTTTCTTTCAAGGTGTTGAAGGCTTTTTGATGTTTGCCTCCCCACTGAAACACCTTGTTCAATCCTGTCAAAACATGTAAGGGAGCTGCTATTGAGGAAAAATTAGAAATGAACTTCCTCTAATATTGCGCTGCTCCTAAGAAGCTTCTCACTTCCGTAGCAGACTTGGGTTTAGGTCAGTTTACAATGACTGCCACTTTAGAGGGATCTATTTCCAATTCACCACCCCCCACTATATGACCCAAATAATTTAGAGATGTTTTGCCAAATTCACATTTTGAGAGCTTAACATAAAGTTTTTCTCTTTTCAAAACATCTAATGTCTACTTAACATGCTTTAAGTGTTCTTCCAAAGTTTTACTAAAAATCAGAATGCCATCTAGATACACAATAACAAAATCATCAAGAAAAGGTCTGAGTACTTCACTCATTAATCTCATGAAAGTAGCAGGAGCATTGGTCAAGCCAAAAGGCATAACCAGCCACTCATACAATCCCTGCTTTGTTTTGAAAGCA
>APFE030199324.1:26135-93080 GCA_000404065.3 Pinus taeda
CTGACATGAGAAATAAATAGAAAGAGCGACAAAGACACAAAAGAAGGAGACGGATAGGAAAAGGACCACAGAAAAACACAGAACAATAGGGATAAACCCTAGAAGGAAAGAAAAAAAGGAAAAAACAGGGCTTCAGGGGGAACAACAACAACTTGAAAAGGATAAAGGGCGGGGGGGGGTAGAGGAAAAGAAAGACTAGGAGGAAAGGGCAGGGATCCAACAGTTACTGATCTTCCAATCGTCATCTCTATTGAGATTGTTAGGCCTTCTTTCAATCTCAATAGCCTCCTTGAATTTACGATGATGGAAATGAGCAACTTTAGCAATAACCTCGGCCTCCTCAATACAAAGCTGATGCTTGGTCTTTTCTGCATGCTCTGCTAGCACTGAAGACTTGGTTCTCCCATGTCTTAGGTCAGCCGCATGCTCGTTGATCCTCTGATGGATGGAGCACCCTGTTTCCCCAATATAAGGGGTCCCACAAGAACAGGGGATCAAGTAGACACCCTTCATGTCCTTAGGGTCGACGGGATCTTTCACCGATCGGAGGGATTTACGAATGGTGTTGAGGGGCCTAAAGGTTGAAGGAATATCATACCTCTTAAGAATCCGAGCAATCTTGTCCGTGGTTCCTTGGATATAGGGCAAATGGACACCTGGTCGGTGCTCCCTCGATTCTTTTTAATTAACAAATTTTTAGAGGCTTTAAGGAAAGCCTTCTGACCAAGGCGCCTACTATAGCCATTCTCCACAAAGACATTAAGGAGATGGGATTTCTCCTTATCGAAACTCTCCTTGTCAGAAATCCTAAGGGCACGAGTAGCGAGGGTGTTAAGAACACCCATCTTCTGAGCAAGGAAATGATGGGAACTGGCATGAAGATACTGCTCAGTATGCGTTTTCTTCCGGAATACCGAGTGGGAGAGAGAGCCGTCCTTATTCTTCGATATAAGAATATCCAGGAAAGGGAGGCAACCATTGACTTCTTTTTCCATGGTGAACTTGATGGCAAAGGACTGACAGTTGAGGTGAGCACCGACCAGGTGTCCATTTGCCCTATATCCAAGGAACCACGGACAAGATTGCTCAGATTCTTAAGAGGTATGATATTCCTTCAACCTTTAGGCCCCTCAACACCATTCGTAAATCTCTCCGATCGGTGAAAGATCCCGTCGACCCTAAGGACATGAAGGGTGTCTACTTGATCCCCTATTCTTGTGGGACACCCTATATTGGGGAAACAGGGAGCTCCATCCATCAGAGGATCAACGAGCATGCGACTGACCTAAGACATGGGAGAACCAAGTCTTCAGCGCTAGCAGAGCATGCAGAAAAGACCAAGCATCAGCTTTGTATTGAGGAGGCCGAGGTTATTGCTAAAGTTGCTCATTTCCATCATCGTAAATTCAGGGAGGCTATTGAGATTGAAAGAAGGCCTAACAGTCTCAATAGAGATGACGGTTGGAAGATCAGTAGCTGTTGGATCCCTGCCCTTTCCTCCTAGTCTTTCTTTTCCTCTCCCCCCCCCCCTTTTATCCTTTTCAAGCTGTCGTTGTTCCCCATGAAGCCCTGTTTTTTCCTTTTTTTTCCTTCCTTCTAGGGTTTATCCCTATTGTTCTGTGTTTTTCTGTGGTCCTTTTCCTATCCGTCTCCTTCTTTGTGTCTTTGTCGCTCTTTCTATTTATTTCTCCTGTCAGTGATTAATATATAAAATCTTTATATTCTGTTTATTAAACAAACCCCTATCCCATTTTTTTCACTTTTATTTATTTTATTTTAAATTCTCCTTTCCCATATTTTCTTATCTATATATTTTTTCCACTTTCATTTTATTATTATTATTATTTAATTTTATTTTAATTTTATTTTCAGATTTATTGAATTATTTTTAATACATTATATATATATATATATATTATATGTTACTTAATTTAAATTTAATTTTAATTTTATGATTTTTTCAATGAACTTGACCTTTACCAACTTCATTCTTAATTAGAATTTAATTATTTAATTTATTTATTATTGGTTTATTAATTATTATTTTAATATTTATTTTGTGTCTATTTTTATTTTATTGATTTATTCTATTTTTATTTTTATTTTTAGGTTAATTTTTATTAAAATTATTTAATTATTTATATATTTTATAACAACCCTAATATTATTATTTTAATTATTATATATATATATATATATAAACAAATATATTAACTTCTTAAACTAAACCACTAAAAGTATGGTATTTCTTTATTTATTTTTAATTCTAACTTTTCTTAACAACCTAATATTATTTTTAATTAAAATAATATATATATATATATATATATATATATATAAATATAAAAAATAAATAAATGAACTATTTTTAAAATAAACTAACTATTAATTTATTTTACCTAATTTAATTTAGTTCCATAAATAAATAATAAATATATAATAACCATAATAAAAATAATAAATAATAATAATAAATAATAGTAATAGTAATAATATATTTGAGTAGTAAATATAAATAAGTTAAAGTTTTCTTTTTGGGCAGAAGAACTCTTTGAAAATTTTCCGGATCTGGATCTAGGGTTTCGAATGGATGCCTTAGGCTTTCACTTCCTGGGCAAGAATGGCCTGCTCCGAGCCGCCACAGAATGGGATGGAAGCCTGATGCCCGTGTACACATGGTCGACCGAAGACTACAAGCAGCAAACGATAGATCTAAAGGGGCGGCTGCAGATCGATGGGAGAGATAAAGCGCCGCGGCACAGTCTTAATCTCAGCATGCTGAGCGGTGGCGAGGCCTGCGTATGGGCCAGCGATGCTGAGAACAGGGTATACGCCTTCACTCACCTTGATTTCAACGACCTTATATCAGATCGGGCCAAATATTGCAGATACGGGGTGGACCTATCTGATCTGTCTAGATCCAGGCAGAAGATAGGTGGAAATCAGTCAGATCTAGAAATCAAATCCGTGAAATTGGATTCGGCCAAGGAAGACTCAGCGGATTCGAAGCAAATCTTTATCAGAACAACAGAAGGTAGACACATTTGTATGCAGATCTGGGAACGGATGAGTGTATTGGAGTTCAAAAAAGAGATTCAGGACAAATTGGGAATTCCAGTTGCATTACAAAATTTATTATTTTCAGGGTTTTGCTTACAGGACCAACACACACTCCAGCACTATAGGGTTGCAAAGGACTCAACCATCATCCTTAATCTGCGGCTGCGAGGTGGATCCAAGGGAGCCTCCTCAAAACCTACAGGTAGCTACCGCGATGTAGCCAAAGGGAAAGAACCTCCAAAGGGGAAAGAACCTTCAACCACCAATGAACCCCCAGGGCAGTATATCGTGGATCAATCGCCAGAGAGTCCCTCTATCTCCCTGGATATCCAGAGGTAAATTTCATATTCTCAGATCTACAAAAAAATGTTGTTATCTGTAGATTCAACGGCTTTTGGCCTAGAACTGACGCACTATACCAATGGATCCACACGGTCTGGACAAAAAACTGCCAAATAAAACTATGCTCCAAGGGTTTCTTCATAGTAACCTTCCTCTTAGAAGAAGAAAAGGAAAAAATCCTCAATCAGGGGCCATGGTTCTGGGGTAGTGCTGGACTTTTTGTAACCCCATGGTTCCCGGAGTTTGATGCGAACGCTATGGTGGTATCAAGGATGCCAGTATGGATCGGGCTACATAATCTCCCGATACATTTTTGGCACTTTAAGGCCTTAACAGTTATTGGGAATACTCTTGGGAAATTGTTAAAGATTGATACAGAGAGACATATAAAGGGAATCTTCACCTTTGCTCGAATTTGTGTTGAGGTAAATCTCAGCGAAGGACTGCCGGAAAGCATCATTCTGAACTTCAACAACTCACAGTGGAAACAATCCTTGGACTATGAGAATACAGCATTCAGATGCAGGGGATGTCAACAAACAGGCCACTTGTACAATGCCTGCAAAAGACCCAACAAGAGCAAGCCACAACAAAGGAAGTCCAAAGGATGGCAAAATGTAGATGAGGTCATAAAGAAGAGGGTCCCGGACAAGAAAGTCCCACCGATATCAGAAGATGAAGAATCAGAAGCAGAAGATGACGATATCATCATATAGGAAGCTGAAAAAGGGAATCAGAAGGAAAACACTTCAGACAACAAGGCTCCACAGTCACATCCAAATCTGGCAGAGAAGACAAACGATGACCAGAACATGGGAGGGACAAAGCGACACCACCAATCAGACACATCAGACTCAGAGAAGGAAACAGGCCAGCAGAAAGATGAAACTTAGTTAGTCATAGCCATGTTTGAGCCCTCCCAAGGCGAGTGGCGCAAGGTCGAAAAGAAAAAAGGAAGAAAAACTTGAAACATACATATGTAGTTTCAGTTTTTCCTGCTTTCTTTTCTTTCCTTTCCTCCTTCTCTTTTCTCTTATCTTCTTTCTTTGCACGTTAGGTGCTGTGGCACTGGAGCCCTTTGGGCAGCATATAGAATGCATCATGCATCTGCAAATTGTAACTTTTCATTTCTTTTTTAATAAAAGGTTACATATTTTTCTACTGGAAAAAAATAGTAATAGTAATAATAATAATTAATAAACAATTTAATAAACAAATAAATTAACTTTTTAAGCTAAACATTAAGAGTATGGTATTTATTTATATAATTTTTTAATTGTAATTTTTTCTTAACAACCTAATATTGTTATTTTCATTCATATATATATATATATATAATAATAATTTAAATAAATAAAAGAATTATTTTTAAAAAACTAACCATTAATTTATTTATTTTTACCTAACTTAACTTGGTTCCATAAATAAAATATTAAATAATAATAAAATAATATTAATTTAATAAATGAAAATTTGACCTGGGTTCTAAGGTCAAAAATTAGCCGTTAATCTTTTTTAGCCGTTGGAGTCTCTGCTCTATTTAACATGCTAGACTGGATCTGTTTCTTCAACCTGTTCTGACGATAAACCACACTAGTTGGTTCGAAAGGCCTCGACAATGATTTTCTGAATGTGATTTACGCGGAAATTTCTTCTTACAATTGTTATGGATCACATAAGCCTCAATTCAACCATGAATAAAAATGGTTTTTTTTGTATTAGTAAAAAAAATGGTTTGATTCATTCACAATAGTAAAATAACTTTTTTAAATTTGCATAAATAAATAAAAATGCAATTTATATTTGGTAAAAAAAATATTTGATTCATTTAAAAATGTCCTTCAAAATTTATATTGGTAAAAGAAATGTTTGTAATGGTCAAAAGCTTATACTGCAAGGAATGTTTGTGTCCACTGTGAACCGTAATGGGTAATTTTTTTGAAATCTTTGTAACACACTTCCAAACTTTTTAAAACTTCCGTGGGAAAATGCGCTTTAACTTTAAGATCTTTGATGAAATGTGTTTACGAGGATTTGATCTCGCGATCTAACGAAATAACCATCGATTTTATGTTGGTATAAATCACCAATGATCCAAAATGTCAGTACTGGTTTGCTTTGTCTGTGAAGCCATATTTATTCGGCTCTCCCGGATGACTTTAAGATAAGACAAGCTTAAAATACGATGGGGGTTTCGCGGTCTCTAAAACCCCTTCAAACGAGCTCCTGTTCTTGTAGGCACATCCCGTTGGAGAAACGGTTTCCTCTTCTGTGCCATTTCCACTGCCCCTATGTTTACGTCAATGAATCGATTTCACGGGGTGCCGGAATCCCTTCATTTTCACTTGCTCAAGCACTAGGACCTGAAATTGATCCTAGTATACATGTTGGACGTTTTCCTTCTGATTTATTTCTTGCATACATTGCTGCACGCTTAAAACTGACATTTAGAATAATTGGATTGCTGTGGCACTGGACGCTTGGTGGCATTCTTGTTTCCAGCAAATTCACCCAGCGGCCGTGGAATTTCAGTTCCTTGTCCGTAATAGTTACAAGATTCATTCAGTTGATTTTCATGAATACCGCACCTTAGCCTTTTCAGGTCATTATTATCAAGGTTCCATTCAATTATTCTTTCCATGTGTTTTTCAGGGCTTTCTTTTCGGGTTAATTTTCCAGACATTGGCTCTCTGCAAAACCATCCGTTGAAAAACATCTCGATTATATCCGTTAAAGGTAAACTTTTTATCTAAAACAAGATCATCTTCACTATTTTTGCCAGAAATTTTTATTCAGAGTACCAACATTGCTGCCCACTTATAGCCTCACTGTTTCTTTATTTAATCTGAGAGGGAATTTGGTTTTAAGTTTTAAGCAGAAGAGTAATCACATGGATTCGGTTCCTGCTCCATCCCCGGCTACGGCCCCCGACCCTGTCTCGAATGCAAATCACAAATCCTTTGTACCGCACATTCCCCGCAAGAATAGTAAGAAGAGGCGGAGAATGCGTGGGGTTATCACAGATCAGGTCCCCAGGAACCAGTCCAATTACCATCACAGTGCATCCCCTGGCTTTAGTGGTCATCATAATACATTTCGGAATGATGACATTGACCATGATGATCGCCGGTCCACTAATCCAGCCAGGTCCTATGAAACCGCCGAAAAAGCCCCTACGAGAAAGAATTATACTTGGCATCGGCAACAAACCCTACCTCTACATGGTACTACTACAGCTGAATTAGATGATACTTGGGCCGAAGGACACCTTCAGTCCAAGGGAGAAGACACCTCAAGAAATGACAGACAGTTTGACGGTCCAACCGGGAGTTGTTATTCATATCCTCATCACGACAGCTTCCAGTCTCAGCGAGACAGCTGCTACAGGCTATGGAAGCAGCTGGATGATGCCTATGATGCCAGAGAACGGTATGCAGTGAATTATCTGCTTTGATGGCATGTACAGTTTCTTGCAGGTTAAATTTGCACTTGGTTGAAGAATTCAAACACAAAGTTAGATGTCTGTCTGAAAAATTGATCTGTAAGTTGTAACTTTATTCTTTTAACAGGCGTCTTTCAATGAAGGAGGAGGATCTTGCCAGGCGAGAACAGGCTGTTCGAACTCGGGAAGAACTTATTACACACTGGACAGCACAGGCACAAGCTGAAAGATTGGAAATTGCTTATATCAGGCAGCAAGCAATAATGCTGAAAGAGCAAGTGGATACAGAAAGATGCAAATTGGAAACGGAGGTGTGCATATTTTGTTTTGATTTGCTTGGTCCATGCTTTTATTTTGTAGTACATTGTCTTATTCCTCCGTTTCATGCCCATTATCTAATGCAGGCAAAGAGACTAGAGACTCTAAGGCCAGATATGGAGCCAATTATTTTAGCAGTAAGTTTTTGTTTTATTGCTCGGCATTGGCATACAATATAATGACTTCATACTATACAGGTCAAGACAGCTATGGATTCACAATAGCTTACCTTCTTTGCCATTACCCCTACGCTTAACAATAGTTACTGTATGAATACACTATTCTAGATATATTAATTAAAAATTGAAGTAACATGACAGTCACACATGCAGATCAACAATAGTATAGTTTCGTGGACTTATGAAATATCATCCTAAATATGAAAGGAATGCCAGTTATAGAAAAACAAAATATAAAATTTCATTTGACCCACATCCATGAAAGTAATAAGGAGATTTGACTGATTTGGACAGAATCTGACAGATGCTGGTATATAAAAAAATAACCCGAAATTGTTCTTTTAGAAAGAAATACCAAATGCTGCTTCTACCACACAGGATCGAACTTGAGAAGCACATTTTTACTTTAAATAATCACTGAAAAATTTTCTGAGTTTGTGCTACCACTTCTGAATAATGGCCACAAAACTAATATCTCATTGTTTGATAGCTGCCCAACTGTACGCTCTTAAAAAAAATTCCACAACACTATAAAGAAATACTACTATGCACCATAAAAATCTGGAAACGAGGCTCGACCTAAATACCCAAATTTCTGAAAGTGGCTCTCTTACTTACTGATGGACACTTGATCCGGGTGTAATGAGAACGACTCAGCCAAGAAACTGTAATATAAAATAAGCCAAAGTGTAATGGCAAACTTACGATGGATTTGGTGGCGGCTCCGTTGACCTTTGCCGCAGAGAAAATATATCCGTGCTCACAAATATACGCAGTTGGAATATCCCAACGATGCTGTCATGCGGGTGACCTTGGTTCGATCCACGACAAAGGTGATTTGTGCTCACTTTGCCGCAAATATAACTGTCACGCGGGTGACCCTGGTTCGATCCACGACAAGGGTGATCCGTGCTCACTTTGCCGCAAATATAACTCACGTATAAAATGGTTTCGTTGCCACCCGATGCACGCCAAAATGAATTACGTATATAGAATTGCTGGGATTACGTATTGCTGGGTTTCGAACCGGTCAGTGTCACCGTCGATTTACCAAGTGTTGGAATGTTGGGATAAAGGATCTCGTGGCCATTAAAATCGTTCGTGGATTACAAAAGTATCGAGAGGCTGCAATGATAGAAGTTGATGTACTTTGTAAAGTTGGCAAATACGACAAAATGTGTGCAGATGCGCGAGTGGTTTGACTACCGGAATCACACTTGCATATCCTGGGCAAACTGAATCGATTCCAACATCGATACAAGCAGAACGGAAGTGGCGGAAAGTGTTGTGAGAGCTATGAGATTGCCTGTGTCGTTTCTCAATATTATGACACTGTCGCTGCTCACTCAGGACGTGCACTCTTTAATATACAACAACGATTTGACAGTCGGGCAACGGAAAAAATCCTCAACGCTACACAGATTGCAGCCACGAAATTTTTTTTTTTTTTAAACCAGCTGAAGAATTCTTTCAAAGAATCCACTTCTGTATCGAGATAGACGACTGTAAGCTTTTATCACAGTGAGCAGAGCCGAAGCTAAGACTCAGTGAAGGCTATCTGGCTTACAGAGGGCTCGACCTTAGAAAGGAATGACAAAAAGAACTCAAGAGATTAGAATGCAGAGAGAATAACTTCTCAAGAAATCTCTTTTACTGGCTCTGATACCATAAAATAGTGCGAAACACGCATATGGATTTCCAAATGAATTAATTAATTGATTGAGCAACAATACTCAATAAGAATACAGAGATATTTACAAAGATAGAAACATCAAGTTTCTATGTAAAGAATCAGTTTCATCTAAGAAACTGCTAAAAGAATAAAATTAGCAACAGCTAAAAGAATGAGCATTAAACTAGAATAGTATTATTCTAATAGGAAGATCAAGTCGGCTCACTATATAGAGTCACATCCCTTCATACACTCAAGCCGACTTATTTATGATGGGCAACCACTATATATAGGCACCAAGGCACTTAGCATTTCCTCAGTTCAGGAATTTAGATCATCCTTTGAATTTGGATGGTTAATAATAAGAGGACAATTCGGATCCCTAGAACATAAGCTAATTCGATGGAAGGAGCAACAAGAAAAGATGATAATGGAACAACGAAAAGATCTAAGGGCTAGCTGCAAGTACAATGATTCAGATACCTCTCTTTGATGTTCAAATGAAGCTACAGTGATCTCTGAATTCGGATGGGTAGAGGCAAAATGAGGTTCGGATACATCTTAGTGTTCTTCGGATGGGTAGTGGCACAATCTCAGTGGAAACTTTAGAAAGGACCTGTCCCTTTGATGAGGAAGATCTCAATGATCCCACAGTGACACACTCTGTCTCAACATACATTCTATATGCAGTCTTAATCTTGGCATAGATGTAATCATGGTCTCGATATAGTTACAAGATCATGATCTTGATGAAGATCTCAATGCAGCTCTCATATATATATATATATATACATATCTCAGTATGGAGATCTCATTGTTATGATGAAGATCTCGGTGAAGGTGCAACAATAGTGCAACAATAATGTAGATCTCGGTGGTGCAGTAGTGATGGCATTGGTGTTATAGTAGTGATGATGATCTCAACAATGACGAAGAAGAGGATTGGTGTCTTGATCTTCGAATGGCTAAATAGGTCAAGGGTCATGGCCTTGGTGTTCGTCAATTGGAATTTCTATAAAAAGAATTTGTGTGTTTTCCTCTCAAAGAGTGAGAGGTTTTGGCCCTGGCAGAAAGCCAACATCTTGTGTTCTTGTCTCTTTTGTTTTGGTAACTATTTGATGAACTAAGAAGACACACTCTAATAATAACAAGCGAAGATTGTGCTAATAAGAAAAAGTTAAAAATACTTCACAAATAGTTATCATGATGAGAAGAATCATATTAACTTAATTTGCCCTAGATTCTTCAACATGGTATCAGAGCTAAGGTGCTGAAGTCATAGGAAGGGCAAAAAAGAGACATTCAAGTATCAAGTTTCAAGAAGGGCATCAAAACAAGTTGAAGGATATCAAAGAAAAGAATCAAGATCTACATTGAAGAATTGAACCTTGATTTTGATCAAACCTTAGATCGAGGAAGCAGTCTACAACAACAAGAGTTTTTGTTTTCGTAGTCATCATCAAAAGACCACCAAGACCCTCATCAAGTTGTCAACAAAACAAGGTAGCTCGAAGGACCTCAAAAATGAAGATCACATCGTCTTGGAAAAAGTTGAAACCCTAGAAGCAGTCCATATCTACACTACAAAGAAGGCAAAGCATAGTGAAGGCAAGAAGGCATAGTCATCTTCAAGGTTATAAAAACAAGCAAGGATCATCTCCTTACCCCAGAAGAAGATTATCCAAAGAAGCAACAAATCATCCTCATCATAAGGAGCAACCTTTTCTATTGAAGAAAAGCTTTTTCATCTGAAAGAAGATCATCCAAGAGGAAGCTCTAATCATCAAAGTGATCAAGTGGAAGAGTTCATCTTCACCTGTCAAGTAAGTATCTTTCAGTTTATAATCAAGTTTTGTTAAATGACTTCGTGTGTGCAAGGAGATCTATAAATCAGTTGGGTCATCGAAATTCCTTGCATAAGAAAGGAGGATAGATATAGTCCCTGGAAGAGAAGTCATTGATGTCTATGGAAAAGTCTCTGTAAGTCAAGCATTGTTTGAATGCATGTAAAAGGATCAAGGGACTCATAGGATTCTTATGAAATCAGTCAAAGGTCCTCTCATCCCTATGTAGCAGGAGAAGAGACATAAAAGAGATATATGAAATACTAGAAGATATATTCTCTGAAAATGCAATAAAGAAGGTCATATCACTTAGACCTGATCTACAAAAAATTGAAGGTATCAAAGAATGAAGGAATATCTTCATGAGATCTCAATTGGGAGATCTGGGAGAAATGATAAGAAGATAATCATCATTGTTCTAATTGATAAGCAAGGTAACAAATGACAAGAAAGTTACCTCATTCAACTTGTGGTCTCTATGCTAGATAGAAAAAAGACAAGTTGAGGGCGAAAGTGTTGAAGGTCAAAAGAATCAAACATTGCAGAAAGGGAATTTTGGTCCTCAAAACAAGACAAAACAATATAGCTAAGATTCAATGCTATAGAAAGATTATGAAAAGAAAGCTCATATCGTCAGAAAGATGGAGGGAGTTGAAGAAAAGGGCCAAGGAAAGAGGGAGTAACATATCTCTACTATGATTGAGATGGTATCCCTCACAAAAGGGTCTTATCATTAATCTTTTGATATGTCCATGACAATAAGATGCATCGTGGCATCATTGAAGCATCAGAAACAAGAGCTCGTGACATCACCATGGGAATCATGAAGGACAAAATCCATGGCAGTGAAACATGAATGATATAGCTCTTGGGAACCTCAGTGAACGTTGAAGGAAAGGATGAAGTCATCTAGGACAAGGCTCATCATACATCGAGTCAAAAAGGAAACATGTGCCAGATGGGGATATACAAGATCCTCAAGATTCTCCTATGGAATCCTCATTAGAGGGTTCACTAATCTAGAGAGGAAGCAAGTGTTTCATCAAAAACTCCAACTTGTGGAGTTCGTGGGATGATGGTATGATGACATGAGAAATGAAGTAGATCAAGGTGTTGAAGATCTTTTCAATCAAGGAAGCTGCTAGAAGAAGCCTAGATGACCTAAAGGTAAAATGAGGTATGTATGCTTCTATTTGATATTATAAAGTCATGTCGTATGGTTGTAGATAACATGGATCACTACTTCTATCTTGAGAAGCATGATCAAGGGAAAATGATCTCCTCCTTTGAAAGGATGCGGGAAGGCATAAGTCGCACTAGATGAAATCAACATAATATGTCCTCATATGAAGTATGAGGTGGGTTGACTACAATTAAGGAACTCTGATTGAAAGCTCCTGGGAATGGAATGTGTGAGGAAGGAAGATATCGTGAGATATGCAACCCTGATGAAGGTAATCAACATCCAAAGGACCAAAAAGATTTGACTAGTAAATCTCCCGGAAAGATATGAAGACTCTGATGAAAGTCTGGAAAAGATGGATACCCTTGACAATGGATATCTTTGGGAGATATGTCAACATGTATGCAGGATGCTGATACATACAGGAAGATGCCATGATGAAGAGCCATCTCGTAAGGTACTATTTGATTTAATGTTATGTTTTGATTTCTTGAATAATATCTGGATGAGTTCATGCAGGGCTACTAGAACAAGGTTTGTAAGTACAACTACAACTAACATTCATGGGGTGGATGGAAATTCCTGAAAGAAACATGATGAGGAAGAAGTAGCCATATGACGAAGGTTCCAGATATGTATCAAGAAGGCCACTTTCTATGAAGAAAGGAATGACATGACGAACCAAGAAGGAAAGTGATGGATGGCTAATGCCCTACAAGGAAGAAGCTCGGTTGAATTTCAGGGGATCAAGGAAGGAAATTGATCAAGCAGCTGAAGGACCCACGAAGAAGTTGCTGATGAAAAGGAGAGTCCCTAGTTAAGAGGGAGTTCTGAGTCCTGACAAGTCCCTAATTGAGAGGGAGTTTGGGCAAGTTCCTGGTCAGAGGGAACTTGGGTACATTCCTTTATAGGAATGGGCATGTCTTCCCTAGTTGAGAGGGAGAGGTAGAAACAACATTCCTGTCTTCACTTGGGAAGAAAGAATGGAGGATTGGGTAATCATCTGACATATGATGCTCTTTGAGGATGTGTAGGGCATCCAAGATAAGAGTAGGCAAGAGGACTGATATTCTTTGAGGGCTGGGAACCCAAGATAAGAATAGTCCTAGAAGGTCATACTTAGTGAACACTCGGGTGGGTATGTACCTTGAGAGACAATGATGGTGTCTATAGTCATTAGTCTCGCCAACATTGTGCTTTGATTTGATGAGAGATAGAGCTGTCAGTCAAGGCCTTGTCATGGAAACAATGTTGGTTACTATGATGCTATACAAATGGGTTACCAATCCGATTCTTCTTATGAGAAATTCTTCAAATTGAGAATGACCAAGTACCATTATGAATACCTCCTTAGTTAAGAGGGAGTGTTGAAGAAAGTGTAACTAGGTTCTGTCTTCATAATGACATATAATTATGAGTATTGTAAATGATGAAATAAAGAGAACAAAATTATTATTGTAAACTTGCTTCATGGGTTTCATGAGCAAGTGATTTTAGAATAATAGGATTTGTCATTTAGAGTCTAGAATTAATGTCATGTATGAAGAGCTCTTCTTGAGCCTATATTTAATGTTTACAAGTCTATAGAAATGTCTAGAAGCCCTCCAAAGACAAGCACAATCCCTCTTGAAGAAGTCGGCCTACAAATTGAATTAAAGGAAGATCAAGTCGACTCACTACATAGAGACACATCCCTTCATACACTCAAGTCAATTTATTTACGATGGGAAACCACTATACTCAAGTCAATTTATTTACGATGGGAAACCACTATAAATAGGCACCGAGGCACTTCGCATTTTCTCAGTTCAGGAATTCAGAGCATCCTCTGAATTCAGATGGGTAATAATAAGAGGACAGTTGGGATCCCTAGAACAACAGCTAATTCGATGGAAGGATGTTAAATTATGGTATTTTCTATGCTTAGAGCAATTTACTTCAATTTCTTCTTATTAGCCCAATGTCAATTCTCAGTATAGCAATCACTTTAACATATAAGTAAAATGTTGATAGAACATAAATAAAATCGACAGAAGACAAGCTAAGACAAGAGACACAAGATGTGGTGGCTAGCAAAGGGCAAGCCCCAATGCGGGGAAACCCTTTGATCAATTCCTCTATGTTCTTCAATAATTCAACAGAGAGAGAGAGATAGTACAATATCACAAATCTGTGATTTTATATCAGCAACAATACAACACCAACCAACAAAGTCAAAGCTGGTCAAACAACTCCAATTTGACCTTAAGTCAACCTTGAAGAACTCGATCTTCAACAACAAACATATGCATCCCAAAACAGCCCTTGGTCATTGGTCAAACATCTGTCAATGAACAGCAGCCTGTGGTCAGCCCTAACTAGTCAACGTTGGTCAACGCTGGTCAATGTGACACCCAAAACAGAAATGCGCAGATCAGATTTGGTCAACGTTGGGTCAACGCATTCCTCAGCAACTCGATCAATGGTCAGGAGCCTTGCACCTTGGTTAACGCAGCCCTGAAAGTCAACGCAACCCAAAAAAGTCAATGCAACCCTAAAAATAGAAATCTGTCCTCCTTCTAGCATGTGTGAGAGATCAGCTGCTCCTATGCTTGCCCAATCAGATTAGGAGAGAGAAGATGAAGAGATGGGTGATGGTGAAATGAGGCACAATGTCTCCTTCCTTTATATGCAACGTTGCGGTTAAGTTGGGGGTGTGCCACACAATTTATCTTGCTGGCCGACCTTGACAAATTGTCAAGAAATACAAATAAATTCATATCTCCATGAATACCTGTCGGAATTGGATGATCGTTAGATCAATCCTACATCTCTCGACGAGAGGAATCCAAGAAAAATATCAGCTGCCATAAATAAGATGACCCACATGGAGCTTGGCCCTAGTTGCCAATTTTAACACTCCCTCTCAACTAGGGAGAACTCCATCTACTAATCCATTTGTCTGTCGGTACTATCTTTGCCATCAAATGCACTGCCCTGCACTGCTTGGCTCTGCTTTGCTGAACTATGAAGAAGAAGAAATGATCGAGGATGTATCATATCACACTCTATTGACCCAAAGTAAGTCCTAGATAAAAGAGAGTGCTCAATAGTGCTCTTACTGACCCGAAGTCAGTCCCAATGAAGAGAGTGTGTCATACCACTCTTACTAATCCCAGATCAGTTCCAAAAGAGAGTGAGTTATATCACTCTTACTGACCCGAAGTCAGTTCCAAGTGATCCCAGATCAATGTCATCCTAGCATAGGGAGTACGACAGATACACAATGCGTCCACTGGTACTACATTGGTCCCTATCCTCATTTCCATACTCATTGGCCAAATGAGAGGTACTTCCCATGAGTCCCAGACTGCATGGGTAGGATGTCTCGACATGGAAGGATGAACCACTCATCCTGCCTACGTGTCGCCATGGGGTATCACAGAGGAAGGCTGAACCATTCATCTTGTACACAATGCACCACTGGGGGAGGGTGAGTAACCCTATGGTCGCTCGTTGCTCCAAGAAGTACCCCAAGCCCCCTTGAACTCCCAGAGCTCAATGTATGCATCATACAAGACTCATAAGAGGGTCTCTCAACAACTCCTAGTCGTTCTCGGAAAGTCAAGAATTTGACCTTTCCCAAGTGCTTCGTCAGAATGTTGGCAACCTACTAATATGTATCGATATGATGGAGCCTTATTGCTCCTCGCTGTACCATATCTCGGATAAAGTGGTACTTAATATCGAAGTGCTTGGAGCGATCATGAAATACGGGATTCTCGGATAAACGAATCCCACTCTGGTTGTCGCAAAGGATCATGGTAGTATCCAATGTATGTTCAAACAACTCACTGAAGAGCTTCCTCAACCAGACAGCCTCACAGGAGGTCATCCTCACAGCAATGTACTCTGCCTTAGCGTTGCTCAAAGCCACCGACTTTTGCTTCCTGCTCATCCAGGAGATCGAGGCAGAACCCAAGGAGAAACATCACCTGGAAGTGCTCTTTCAATCCACCACACTACTTGCCCAATTAGCATCAGAATATCCATGTAGCCTCACATCCCCGGCAATGTATCTCAACCCATGAGTGATTGTGTCCCTAAGATATCTCAGAAGATTCTTGGCACCAATCCAATGTGAATGATGAGGCTCAAACATATATTGGCTCAACGTGTTGATTGCAAAACATATATCCGGATGAGAGTTCACTAAGAACATCAACGCTCTTATGAGTTGACAATACTCGGTAGCATTTCCCAAAGCAGGTTCGACAACACTACCACATAACTTCTTGAAGTTAAGCTCCATCGGGGTAGTCATGGACTCGCAGTCCACCATACCGAATCTCTCCAATATCTTCACTACATATTTTCCTTGAGATATGAAAATCTCTCCTAGCTTTTGCCAGACTTCCAGCCCTAGGAAATAGTGCATCAGTCCTAGGTCCTTCATCTCAAATTTGGAAGCCAACTTCCTCTTACATTTGTGAATGAGAGGGTCTGCACTTGTTAGAAAGAGGTCGTCAACATACAACACTAGTATGAGAGGCTTATCATCCTCAACCTTAAAGGTTTGGATCGGCTTCACTCCTAGTGAATCCCAGTTTCATTAAGTAGCTATCAATCCTCTCATACCAAGCTCGGGGTGCTTGCTTCAGCCCATAGAGGGCTTTCTTCAACTTGCATACGTGAGATTCTCGATTATGAATCTCAAACCCCTTGGATTGTTCCACATAGATTTCTTCTTTAATCGAACCATGCAAGAACACGATCTTGACATCCATCTGATGTAGGTTCCATCCTTGCGAAGCAGCAAGGGCTATGATCGAGCGGATGGTGGTGTATTGGGCAACAGGTGCAAATATCTCATCATAATCTATACCTTCCTTTTGAGAGAAGCTACGAGCGACAAAGCAAGCCTTATACTTTTCAGCACTCCCATCAGCTCCATGCTTTATTTTGTAAAGCCACTTCGAGGTGACAACTGTTTTGTCCTAGGGTCTGGGGACCACATCCTAGACACCGTTCTTCATGACGGACTCGTATTCCTCATTTATAGCATCCTTCCATACTTGATGCTTCACGACTTCTTCGAACAATGAAGGCTCATTTTGAATAATGGTGCTCATAATGGTCAAGTATCCCTGTTACCTGGTAGGCTTCTTACTTTCACGGAAAGTCCCTCTGGGTGCAATATGTCCTTCGGCATCATCAAGTGTCCCCTTAAGCCATGAGGGCTTTTTCCTAAAAGAGGACGACTTTTGCAGAGGGGGATCAATAGGATCCATAGGTTCTTCCAAATCGGGCATCGTCTCATCTTCCTTCTCATCTGGCTTCCTGGTGTCAACTTCTTTATCTTTTCTCAGAATAGGAAGATTGTCAACCTTGCTAAGAGTCATATCTTCGTCAAAGGTGACATCCTGACTTATCTCAACTTCCCTTTGACCAACCACATATATTCTATAACCCTTAGAAGTTTCGCTATAGCCCACGAAGATTCCCTTCTTTCCAGATGCACCCAATTTGTTCCTTTTCTCTTTCGGCACATGAAAATATACGAGACTTTAAAAAATTCTAAAATGAGAGACATCAGGTTTCTTACCAGTGAACATCTCTCCGAGAGTCTTGGAATCCAATGCTTGATGAGGGCATTGATTTTGAACATATACGACGGTATTTGTAGCTTCGGCTCATAGAAACTTCGGAAGCCTTTGATCATGGAGCATGGAACGAACAACTTCCAAAATCGTACGGTTCTTCCTTTCCGCCACACCATTCTGCTTGAGAGTGTATGGTGTTGTGGTCTCCCTCTTAATGCCAGCTTCCTTGCAAAAGTCATAGAACTCATTGGATTCATACTCTCAGTCCCATTATCAGTCCTTAAGATCTCGATCCTCTTCTCAGTTTGATTCTCGATCAAGGCTTTGAAGTGACAGAACCAACAGAACACTTTATCCTTCTTTTTCAAGAAGTATATCCAAGTCTTGTGAGAATAATCATCTGTAAGTGTGAGATAATATAAATATCCTCCCAAAGAGTTCACAGGCATCATACCAGATATGTCAGAGTGAACCAACTGCAAAATGTTGGAGGTCTTGCTGTGGCTTGAGGGGAATAGTCCCCTTTTGAGTTTTCCTTCGGCACACCTCGTACATACACCTTCTTGCTTTACTTTAAACTCAGGCATCCCGATCACCATCTGTCTCACATCGGGTAGAGCCTTATAATGAAGGTGGGCAAACCTCTGATGCCATAGTTTAGATTGAAGAGTTGTGTCGCAAGACATGATTCCCAGTGGACTTCCTCCAACTTGATATAAAGAGTCAACTCGAAACCCAAGAGTGAAAGCATCTTTAAAATTCTTTTTCCACATACGTACCTTGCCATCGATGAAGGCCACCTTGTAGCCTTTGTCTTCCATTGCTGAAATGGACACCAAGCTCTTCTTGAGAGCAGGTACATATAGGACTTCTTGCAAATGAATTGTGTTACCCTGATTTAATTGAAGAGTAACACTCCCTACACCCTTTACGGGTTAGGTGGAATTGTCGCCAAGAATAATCTCCAAGTTTGTCTCCTTCTCTATTAGATTAGAGAGAGCTTCCTTGTAACTAGTGAAGTGCCCAGAGGCACCACTATCAATAAGCCAATTGCCCAATGAGTCTGGAGGAGAGGTAGTGGAGAGGGCCGATATCAGATAATATTCATCTTGCTTATTGTTAACAACATTTGATTCATACCTGGAGTTCCTTGCTTTCTTGGAGGGTTGACCACTTCTTTGATTTCCGACATTCCTCTTTCCTTTGCCATTGAACTTGCCATTCCTTTGATTGTGGTTGGAGTTGCCCCGGGAGTGATTTTGATCATTGTCATGAGATGTGTCCTTCCTAATTGGACACTCCCTCACATAGTGGCCAAATTTATTGCAAGCGAAACATCTTCTCTTTCTTCCACCCTTCGATTCGGCTTTTCCCTTGAATTTAGACCCAGAATTATTTCTCCTTTTAGCATGAGAGGAGAAAGCAGTGGGGTTGCCTTTGAATGAAGGCATTTCTTGCTCTACCATCCTTGTCTCTTCTTGAATGCATCTCGCCATCAATTCCTCAAATCCCGAAATTCGATCATTGTTGAGAAGAGTGGTTCTAAATACATACAATTCGGATGAGAGCCCTTCAAGAGTAGTGATAGTCAGTTCCTTGTCAGCAATGACTTCTCCAATCGATAGGAGATCATTCTTGATTTCAGTGATCCTTAAGAAGTAGGATTGAATATCCTCGTCTTTGCCCTTCTTAATATGCTTCAGCTTATTCTTGAGGAACAAAACTTGATTTGCATCTCTAACTTTAAACAAGCTTACTAGTCTATCGTAAATCTCCTTGGAGGTGTTCAACTCGGAAACGTAGGCCACCAGGCGCTTGTCAATAGAGTCCCAGATGATCTTCTTTGCTTCGACTTCACCCTTAGTGTACTTGTTCCTTGTAGCAGTGGTGCATTTGATGGAGGCTCCGTAATTCTACCTCTCACATAGTCCAACACTTCCTGCTCTTCCAATGTCAGATCAAGAGACATCTTCCATCCGTGATAGTCAGACTTCTCATGGAGCTTGTCTTTGGTGGGGAAGTGTGATGAGGAACCCATGAAGTCTTTTGACTTTTTCCAACAGTCTTCAGTGATTGCTCCTTCTCTTGCTCTTGCTTGGGCTTTGTCTTCACCTCACCTCTGATACCATGTTAAATTATGGTATGTTTTATGCTTAGAGCAATTTACTTCAATTTCTTCTTATTAGCCCAATGTCAATTCTCAATATAGCAATCACATTAACATATAAGTAAAATGTTGATAGAACATAAATAAAATCAATAGAAGACAAGCCAAGACAAGAGACACAAGATGTGGCAGCTAGCCAAGGACGAACCCCAATGCAGGGAAACCCTTTGATCAATTCTTCGATATTCTTCAATAATTCAGCAGAGAGAGAGAGAGATAGTACAATATCACAAATCTGTGATTTTATATCAGCAGCAATACAACACCAACCAATAAAGTCAAAGCTGGTCAAATAGCTCCAATTTGACCTTAAGTCAACCTTGAAGTACTCGGTCTTCAACAACAAACATGGGCAGCCCAAAACAGCCCTTGGTCAACGGTCAAACAACAGTCAACGAACAACAGCGTGTGGTCGCCCTAACTAGTCAACGTTGGTCAATGTTTTGGTCAAAGTGACACCCGAAACATAAATGTGCATATCAAATTTGGTCAACGCTGGGTCAACGCATTCCTCAACAACTTGGCCAACGGTCAGCAACCCCGCACCTTGGTCAACACAACCCTGAAAGTCAACTCAACCTAGAAAAGTCAACGCAGCCCTAAAACAAAAATCCGTCCTCCTTCTAGCATGTGTGAGAGATCAGCTGCTCCTACGCTTGCCCAATCAGATTAGGAGAAAGAAGATGAAGAGATGAGTGATGGCGAAATGAGGCACAATGTCTCCTTCCTTTATATGCAACATTGAGGTTAAGCTGGGGGTGTGCCACACACTTTATCTTGTTGGCCGACCTTGACAAATGGTCAAGAAATACAAATAAATTCATACCTCCATGAATACATGTCAGAATTGGATGATCGTTAGATCAATCCTACACCTCTTGACGAGAGGAATCTAAGAAAAATATCAGCTACCATAAATAAGATGACCCACATGGAGTTTGGCCCTGATTGCCAATTTTAACAAAGGAGCAACAAGAAAAGATGATAATGGAACAACGAAAAAATCTAAGGGTTAGCTACAAGTACAATGATTCAGATACCTCTCTCTAATGTTCAAATGAGGCTACAGTCATCTTTGAATTCGGATGGGCAGAGGTAGAATGAGGTTCGAATACATCTCAGTGTTATTCGGATGGGCAGCGGCAAAATCTCTATGGAAACTTCGGAACGAACCTGCCTCTTTGATGAGGAGGATCTCACCGATCCCACAGTGACACACCATCTCAGCATACAGTCTATATGCAGTCATAATCTTGGCATAGATGTAATCATGGTCTCGGTATAGTTACAAGATCATGATTTTGATGAAGATCTCGGTGCAACTCTCATATATATATACATATCTCAGTATGGAGATCTCATTGTTATGATGAAGATCTTGGTGAAGGTGCAACAGTAATGTAGATCTCGGTGGTGTAGTAGTGATGGCCTCGGTATTGCAGCAGTGATGACTTTAGTAGCAGTGATGATGATCTCAACAATGATGAAGAAGAGGATTGGTGTCTTGATCTTGGAGTGGCTAAATTGGTCAAGGGTTGTGGTCTTGGTATTCGTCAATTGGAATTTCTATAAGAAGAATTTATGTGGGTTTTCCTCTCAAAGAGTGAGAGGTTTTGGCCCTGGAAAAAAGCCAACATCTTGTGTTCTTGTCTCTTTTGTTTTAGTAACTATTTGATGAACTAAGAAAGCACACTCTAATAATAACAAGCGAAGATTGTGCTAATAAGAAAATGTTAAAAATACCTCACAAATAGTTACCATGACTAGAAGAATCGTATTAACTTAATTTTCTCTAGATTCTTCAACATGTTGTACTTCCATGATGATACTAACAACAATAGACACTTGTCCTCTTGGAGAGCTCTCTTTTTTGGCACTTTTGGAGCTCTCTTGGGGGTTTGATGAGATCATATATTATCGAGTCTTCTAATGGAGCGTTCAACCACTTGAAGTGTCTACTTCTATAGGGATGTGTGGCATAATAGAAAACTCTCTTTGGTGAGCACTTATTTCCTTGGTACTTTTCCAATATCCTAGGTTTTTATGGCATGATTAATGGATCACACTCCCTGGGAAAAATGTTTTGGGATTTTTTGTTTCTATCATAGTCTTATGGTCATATTTGATGGATTGGACACCTCCTTTAATTGAATTCTTTGTTTCATGATGGATTTCCAACACTTGGGCACAATATTCAACAATTATTAGCACTTGGATGTTTTAGTCATGGCATCTTTGGGCATGAGCGTTGTGGGGATTTTATTGTATATCATGTCTCATGATGATGATCTATAGAATGGACACTTATTCATGTGGGACATTCCTCTCCATATTTTTTTAGCATCTTCAATTTTGCTTGGAAGGTTTTATGACACATGGAGCCTAGACTTGATGACTTGGCCCATTCTACTTGAGTGCTTCACATCATGAGGTGTCTATTCACTTGAGGATGGCTTGAGAAGGTTGTGTAATATCCCCAACTAGAGATATTAGAAAAACAACAATACTTTTAAAATGAGGGCACTGCTAAAAAATGTAACTAGGTTCGGCCTTCATAATTTTTATTGTACTTGTATTATTGTATATCTCATGTGAACATCAAAAAAAGAAAAAGAAATATTATTTTTTAAGCATGGGTTTCATGCTCAAATTATTTGGTCATCTAGGTTAAGCATGTTCTTCATGATTCTAGGGTTTGTTGAGTCAAAAGAATATTTGTCATAAGTCAGTTTATTGTCTTGGAGGCAAGTACCATTTGGGCTTTGAAGAGAAAATGGAAAAATAAATTTATCTGAGTCAAAAATGTAATTTTTGTGTTTACGAGACCAAGTCGACCTGGAAAGGGGTAATTCGACCTCTTGGCTATGTATATATTAGAGACAGTTCGACCTCATTTTAAGCACCACTTAACCAAGTTCTATCTCTAAGACAAGAAGTGTGAAATTCAAGAGAAGGAGCTAGAAGCAAGAGAAAGAAAGCTGAAAGGAAAATCAAAGTTTCTGCCCTAGAATTTGTCCTAATTTTCTCGCATGAGCGAAATTTCTGAGGTTGCTACGGGGCCGAAATTGCAAATTCACTACAGGTTTGAAAATCTGATGTTGGGTGCCAAAATTCTGAAGTTGGAAGCTGTTTTGAAGGTGTTGACTTGAGTTGACTTTGACTTGTTGGAAGAGCTTGGGAGGAGGGTTGTCTGGGGTCTTGTTGATGGCCTTGGTCTTATTGTTTGGGCCTTGGATTCCTCATTTGATCTTATTCTATAAGAAGAGAATAATTTTTTGGGTTTTCCCCTTGGAGGGGTTTTGCCCTGGCTTGGAGCCTACATCTTGTGTTCATTGTCTATTTGTGATTTTCATTGTTTATGGTTTTGGTAATTGTTTGATGAACAAAACATAATAAATTAATAAGAAAGCCAACATAACTTTTCAAGCAATTATCAAGTAAAGAGAAATCACCCTAAGTGTTGCGCCTATTGATTTCTCAACATGGTATTAGAGCTAAGGTGAAGAAGAAGGCAACTTGAAGATCACTCTCGTTGGCACAAGGGGAAGATTTTCATCAAAGATACCTTGAAGGACATCATTTGCAGGAAGGACACAAGGAAAGACACTAGGAATGATATAAGGAAAGGCATAAGAGGAGGATACAAGGAAGAGGACTAAAAAAGGTTCACCTTGAAGGAAGGCTAATACTCTTCTATTGAAGGCTTTTTATCTTAAAGAAGAACATTGTTCTCTCTCTCACTTGGAAGACTATCATCCTAAAGGCTCTTTGGAAGGCATCTTTGTAGAAAGCATCATACAAGGACAAGGAAGACAAGAAAGCATTAGACAAGGAGGCATCAAGAATCTTGGGAACATCAAGTACACTCTTTGAAGAAGCTTGAAGACACTATTGCTGGAGGCATCCTAAAAGTCATCACTCTAGGGCATCTTTGAAGTCTCTTAGAAGTCTTGGAAACATCAAGGTATTTGAAGATCTCTTTATTAAGTTAGACACTCTTATATCAAATAAGTACTACATAGTTCTCTATGGCTCAATCTTCAAATCAAATGACTTCATTTTGTAAGGAAGGCAATAAGCTTGATGGGTCAACATACTTTCAAGCATGGAAGAAAATAATAGATTTGATACTTGTAGAGAATGAAGTCATGGACCATGTTAAAGGCAAAGTTGCAGAACTAGAGAAAGACAAGTCTCAAGATTGGGCCAAGTACATGGAAGGAGAAGTGAGAGCTCAAAGGATTCTCATTGAATCCATCAAGGATCATCTCATTCCTTTTGTTGTAGATTTGGGCACATCTAAAGCAATGTATGACAAGTTGGTGAAATTGTATTCAGTAAGCACTATAGGTCATAATATATCTCTAAGGAACAAGCTCTACAAGACAAGGCTATCAAAGGATGAAGACTTGACCTCATATCTCTTAAAAGGTTTCACAATTGAGGGATCAACTACAAGGGTTTGGAGAAATTGTGACTGATTCTGAGTTGATAACTTGTATACTCAATTTATTACGTCCTGAATGGAGTAGCTTTGTGACAAGCATTTACTTAAGGAAGGACACTCTGAACTTTGATGAGATATGATCTTTGTATATGATAGAAGAAACAAGAATAAAGGCAAAAGATGACACAAAACCAAATGAAAGGTCACAAGCTTTTCCTGCTAAAGTAAAGAAGAAAAAGGGAAGTTTGGAAAGTTTGAACCTCATCCAAGGAACTTCAATAAGCCAAGAAGAAATCTAGATATGGCCAAAGTACAATGCTTTGGATGCAATGAATATGGGCATTTTAAGAGAGGTTGTCCCAAAGACCCACAAAACAAGAAGAACAACAAGAGCAAGGAAAGAAGTGAAACACATATAACTGGAGAGAATGAAGAACTCGAGAAGAAATTGAAGAATGAAGACACCAAGGATCTATACTATTGAAGGACTCCTCAGGTCTACTTTTAGTATGTTTTCTTTTCATTAGAAGATGGCAGTTATAGCAGCATGTACAATTGCATTTGTAGAAAAAGTTTTTTTTTTGAAGCATGGCATCATGGAAGAAGCATAAAGCATTGGAAGGATTAGAATCTACACCATCAGTTGCATCTCATCAATAGCAGTCATCAAGCAAATATAGAAGATTTTGGACCATCCAATGCTCTACCATTCATGCAGTTACCTTTTGGCATTCACATAATTATGAAGGGAGTCTACTAGCTAGTGATTATGAAGGTTCTTCAATATGTGATAGAATCTTTATAAGATGACAAAAATCATACTTTACTAAAATTATGGAAGCTAGCATCAAAGAAGCTCATAGAAAAGAAGATAATCAAGTTGCAGCATGAAGATATAATTGAGCACTTCTCATCTTAGAGAAGGAGTCTCATCTTGAACATCATTCTAAATATCATCCCCAAGGAAAGATGCAACTCACCCAAAAAGGAAGAATACTAGATGGCAAGCGTAAAGGAAGAGGTATGTATATATTTAAGAAGTAGAATTCATGTCTCTAGTAAAATTGCAGGAAGAGCTCATTGCATAAGTATACTTGGAACACAAACATGACATGCTTGGACAAAACCCTTATGTTCAAATTACTCTACATGAAGAAGCATGTTGAACAAGAAAGAACTGCTCCATATACATAGAAGCATGATAAATGAGCATGATGATTTGTTTTGGGACTCTTAAATATGATTATTTGGTATATAGAAACATGATAAATGGGCAAAACTCATGATGAAGCTGATCGACATCCGATTGGTCTCTTGAAGAATGAAAGTTGGACAACTTCAGAGGAAGCTGCACAAACTTTGTCAGATATAATTTGAAGCTTGTTGGTTAGTTCAGTGCACAAACACATTGATCGACACTTGAAAGGCAAAAAGCATGGAGAAGGATTCTAGTATAAAGATAAACCATACAAGGGGATGTTGATCTTAAAGGAAGCTACTAGTAGAACATGACATCTTGAAGGCTATCATAACTGGGTAACTCTTATTTTGATAACTTGATATTGATGATTCATGTAAGATATGACTTGACTATTCGAAAGGATACATTACAAAAATACAAATTGGAAAGATAATCGCTGAGATATTATATCCGCAATTGTTTGGTTTAAGCTCAATTCTAATCACATGGATTGAGTGAACAACATTGATTTTGGCTTAGAGGTATTGATAAACTTTGTCAGATATAATTTGAAGCTTGTTGGTTAGTTCAGTGCACAAACACATTGATCGACACTTGAAAGGCAAAAAGCATGGAGAAGGATTCTAGTATAAAGATAAACCATACAAGGGGATGTTGATCTTAAAGGAAGCTACTAGCAGAACATGACATCTTGAAGGCTATCATAACTGGGTAACTCTTATTTTGATAACTTGATATTGATGATTCATGTAAGATATGACTTGACTATTCGAAAGGATACATTACAAAAATACAAATTGGAAAGATAATCGCTGAGATATTATATCTGCAATTGTTTGGTTTAAGCTCAATTCTAATCACATGGATTGAGTGAACAACATTGATTTTGGCTTAGAGGTATTGATGACAAAAATGTTAAAAATCACGATTGCTGTTAGACCAAAACCTGTAGTTGTTAGTAAATGAACACATCGCCAGAGTTAACAGATCCAGGAGAGGCGGTTAAGCACATGTCGCGAAACACACGGGGAGTGCTGGTTTATCTAATGTCCAACAATCTCTTCCCTAATGCGAGCTGGGTGTGATTCAAACTCGAGACCTTTGGCTCTAATACCACTTGTTGGGAATCACGATTGCTGTTAGACCAAAACCCACAGGTGTTTGTAAATGAACACATTGCTAGAGTTAACGGATCCACGAGAGGCGGTTAAGCACATGTCGCGAAACACACAGGGAGTGTTGGTTTATCCAATGTGCAACAAAAAATATATACATCATGAAGGTAGGAAAGGTAACAAGTCACTAGATAGCATGTTGGTCGTGTTGAATACGATGATATTCACTTTCCGATGGATAGTGAAAGCAATGATTAACTCTACATTGATTGGGTTGGCAAGATACTATTGACGTTGAAGAAGTTGATTAATGGAAAATGATGTAGAAAGTTGTTGGCATGAACCTTGTTACGAAGAAAGGTAGAGAAAGAACTCCATAACATCCAAGAAGGTCGAAGCTCACATATGATATGAAGATAAGGGAGAGGAGCCCTTGCAACTACTACATGATCTCCACAGAAGAACAAGTAGTCGATGAAAGAAACAAAAAACTAAGCATATGAGTATGATGAAGTATCCTTGATTAAGAGGGAGCAAGAAAATTTCCTTCATATTTGAAAAAGAAAAAGGACCTCCTCCTTGGTTGCGAAGGAGTGACGCTATATTCTCCAGAGGTGTCATGCATTAGGCTAGGATTAACTGCCGTACGTCTAGTGTATCACATTGGGAGGGAGAATGGATGATTGGTTAAGCATCTGGGAACTAGTACTCCTCGAGGATTGGAAATCCAAGATAGGAAGTAGTTACATGGACTGACACTCTTTGAGGATCTTACAAGGTATCCAAGATAAGAGTGGTTGAAGAGGACCGATATTCTTTGAGGATTGAGAATCCAAGATAAGGATATGTCCTGAAAGGACATACCTTGTGAACTTTTGGAAGGGGTATGTGCCTTGAGAGGCTGAGGTGTCCATATATTTGTGCATCCCAACATTGTGCTCTAATCTTGTGGAGAGTTAGAGCTTGTTAATTAAGGCCTCATTATGTTGGTATTTGACAATGCTGGTTGTGGTGATGATGCTTAAAAGATGGCTTACCAATCCGACTATTCTTATGAGAACAGTTCAGTTTGAGCATATCCTTGTACCTGTTATGGGATTATGACTACATCCCTAGTTATGGGGGAGTGTTAGAAAATGTAATTAGGTTCGATCTTCATAATTGCTATTGTACTTATATTATTGTATACATTTTTTTTGTAAGCTTGATAGGTCTACATCTTCATCATGTACAACTTCTCACCCCAATCGTGGGGGGGGGGGATAGCACAAGATTTGAACCCAAGACTTCCGGTTCAGTGAGACTTCATTTCCACAACCATTGCCATTGAGCTACCCCAAGCAAACTATATTATTATATATGTCTACATGACCAAGTCGGCCCTGCCTCATCAAGTTGGACTGGAAAGGGGTAATTCGACCTCTTGGATTTGTATATATAGAGACAGTTCCACCTCATTTGAAGCACCACTCAACCAAATTTGATCTCCAAGATAAGAAGTGCAAAATTCTAGAGAAGGAGCTGGAAGCAAGAGAGAGAAAGAAGAAAGGAAAATCGAAGTTTCTGCCCTAGAATCTACCCTAATTTCCTCACACGGGAAATTTTTGAAGTTGCTGCAGGGCCGAAATTATAGATTCACTACAAGTCTGAAATTCTGAAGTCGAGGGCTGAAATTTTGAAGCTGGAAGCCATTTTGAAGGTGTTGATTTGAGTTGTTGCTGGAAGAGCTTGTTAGGAGCGCTGACTTGGGTCTTGTTGATGGTCTTGGTCTTATTGTTTGGGTCTTCGATTCCTCATTTGATCTGATTCTATAAGTAGAGAAGAATTTTCTGGGTTTTCCCCTTGGAGGGGTTTTGCGCTGGCTTGGAGCCTACATCCTGTGTTTGTTGTCTATCTGTGATCTTCATTATTTGTGGTTTTGGTAATTGTTGGATGAATAGAACATAATAAAGTAATAAGAAAGCCAACATAACTCCACAAGCAATTATCAAGTAAAGAGAAATCACCCTAAGCGCTGCCCCTATTGATTTCTCAATAGGCACAACATAACTTGAATATTCCTCTCCATATAAAAATAAGGAATTACAACTATGAAAATTACTTACTGAAGTAAATATAAATATGAAACTATGTTGAAAAGTAGTGAGTGAAGGTCTTCTTGACTTGTCCATTAGTCAGGGAAGACCACGAGTTGTTCTTCTTTAGCATGCACGAGTCCCTATAAATTAGGACGAGCTCATGAAGCAGTTTGACTTATGCGCAAGAGTGGAAGGCTCGGTTTATTGTCTCCTAGTGTGAGTTATAATTGGGAAAAAGATGAGTGAAGAGTCTCAAGTTCTAAATTGGGACTAGATGAGTTACATGAGTCAGTTAGACTTAGTTAACTCATCAATCACAAGTTCGACTTCCAAAAATAAACTTGCCAGTTTGAGCCTATTCAAATTGCTTATAAGGAGGATGAAGGCACATCATTGTAACATAATTCTTGAGCACGAGTTTGTGAGAGGAAGAGCATGCTAGCTTGTGCGCAAATTGGTAGAAGGAATTTCCTTGGGATATGCGCTATGTTTTAGGAATTAATCCCTAATTATAGGAGCTCCCATGAAAATTTCACTACTAAAATTTTTATTGCAACTAGAATAAATTCTTCTAATTGTAAATTAATTAAGAGTTTATTTGCTATGACAAATATCGAATAAATCACACTGTAATCTTCACAATTAAAATACTCAAAAGATAAACTGGAAATTAAGTAAATATTGGCACACACACAAAAAATATGACACTGTAATTTTGGACTAAAGTCCCCAAAAATACCCAACTTGGGAAAACCAGTGCAGTCGCTGAGGGTTTTTATTATTAAGCAACAGTGAGAAATTCTGAGTATAGTCTATGGATGCCCACCTGGCTATCCAATCAACAAGTATTTGACAAAAGTAACTAGAGAGAAAATTCTCTCACTCCACAAGCAATCCCAACACTGACTCCTCCAGAAAAATTGGCCATCCAAACCCTTGCGCATGCCCTCTGCGCAGTCCCTACTCTACCTCTCGCATGTGTGGCTCCGTTTGGCCTCTAATCAAGCCATCCTCCCTAAATTTGTTGTTGGAAGTGACTCTCCAAGCCTCTGGAAGACATTCTCAACCTTTGGAAGATGAATCGACTTCCTCTCCAGCTAAATCGAACTACTTTGCTGAAGCTTTTGTGCAACCCTTGCGCGACTTCTGCGTGGAATACTTTTGTCACTTGCTGCTTCCTCTTTGGATCTGGAAATCTTCCAATAGACTCACTATCTCTACTTATTTTCTCTGGCTCATACTCTTTTAGCAACTGTTGCTGCGTTCTAAAGAAACTGAACTATCCAAGGAAATCTATCTGAAGTGTCACAAGTGTGTTCCTCCATCTACCCATCAACTTCCTTTTATAATCTCATTGTGGGACTCCAACGACCAAGATTAAAACTTAATCAATGGCTGAGATTATTTCCTAGTCGATTTGTGTGAGTTCCTAAATAATTCTCACCTTTCTCAATTAACACTGATTAATTAACTAGTTTTCCGAAGTTTAGACTTACGAAATATCATTGAAATTGGTTAATAATCTAATTAAGACACTTCTAAGTGGAATTTCTAGAAACGATTTTTGGGTTTTGGAGAACTCTTGTGTTTTAGCCTCTCCACAAAGTCTTGAGAATCAAACACCTCCGATGCTACAAAAACTAACACTCCCTCTTAGCAAGGAAGGTGTTCTAGTGCTGAATTGCTCTAATACCCTGTCTCTGCATCACCATCTATATACACTGCTGATGTCTGGTCACTGTGATTGCCTGCCATTACCCACCAACCATTGCGCAACTCTGATGTTGCATCTGTGTTGCTGCTGATACTTTTATATTGCTGCCAACTTTGCGTCTGCATTGCAACTCCCTCTCAACTGTGGCTACTGCTACTGCAACTACTACAACTGAGAAGCATCCGAAATACTAAATCAATTGTGTTTTTTTGCTGCATTTACCCCCTGAGCATCTGATTGCTACTAGCCTCTGCACTATCCACTGAAGAATTTGCGCTACTGCTGACTCTGCCACTGAGCCTGCTGCTCTACTGTCAACGTTGCTCTACGCTCCTCAGCTCCTGATTGCAACAAGTCTGCAACTGTCACTCTGGAACCGACTGCATCGACTGACATTGATCCATCTTGTTATTGAATACTGGGGGCCCCTGTAGCAAGTTAATGATCCTTGAGGAAGACACCTCAATGGACCCTGCCCAATCTCGGCGTTGTTCTAGGACTATAGCTCCATATCGCCCCACCTTACTTCTGGAGGCATCGCTGTAAACATGGCGAAGGCTTCCTCCGGCCTGGAGGACAACTTGTCTATCTTTGCAGATGATACCACCTGGTCCTGCTTCTCCTGCTTGTCCTTCTTCTTGAGAGGACATTGAGTACTGTAGTGGTCAAACTCAACACATCTGAAGCACTTGACCTTAGATAGGTCCTTCTTCTTCTTCTTGCCCCTATGTCCCTGACTGAGACCCTTTGATGCAAGGACTACACTCTCCTCCTCCTTCTCGCCCTTCGAACCCTTACTGCTACTTTCGCTAATGGCGCTCTTTACTAGAGCTCGCTTCATCTCCTCTTGCTATAGGTCTAAACACATCCTATCCCACCTAGGCAATGTGTCTCGACCCAAGATACTTTGGACAAAGACTTGCCACTCCTTTGAGACATTGTTCAGTGCCAAACACACAAGCTCTATAGGTTGAGCCACCTCCCCAATGACTGCAAGATGATCACGAATTTCTTGAATCCTGGTGAGGAAGTGATCTATGCCTTCACCCTTCTGCATCCTGATGTTTCTCAACTTCTCTTGCAGGAACATCTTTCGCTGCGGAAGGATTCTGATATAGCTAAGTGAAAGCATCCCACATCTCCTTAGCCATATTTTTGGCCGATATATGCGAGATTATATGGTCTTAGAATCCATCCAGAATCATCCGCTTCGCCTTTGCCATCTCTTCCCTGTACTTTTTGATCAACATCATTCGATACTGCCACAACATTGTCTGCATAGGTCTTCAGGCCAAATTCATCTAGAAGGAAGGACATCCTAACCTTCCAGATGACATTGTTGGAGCCTTGGAGGTTGCCTCCAACCTATCTTGATCTCTAAGCCCAACTGTGGCCATCTCTGAATTTGGAATGAAAATCTCCCTCTTCCCCTTGCTCGGCTGCTGAATCTGCTATTTGCACTCCCTTCTAGAGCGAGACAATTTGTTTGTAGCTATTGCCGACTGCAACTGGAAATTTATATTTCTAGGCTAGAAACCCTTTGAGTGAAATTCTCTGTGCGCTTCCTCTTCCACCCGACACTGATTATGCTCTAGCAACTGCTGCAAAACCCTCTGTGCCCAAACAAGGAATTTGCTCAATGAAAATATGAGCTACAACCTGTTGGAATCACTTGAAGTGGCAAGTCAAATTTTTTTGCCAACCTATGTTGAAAAATTGAATTGCTCAAGCAATTCGCACTGCCTAGCTAGGCACTGTGCAACCATCAGAAATTCGTCTTGCTGCTCCCTCTGAACAACGAGTTTTTGCTTCTGCTTCTGAGCTTCCCCATCTGATCAAAATCACTTTGATACCATGTGAAAATTTCACTACTGAAGTTTTTATTGCAACAACTGTAATAAATTCTTCTAACTGTAAATTAATTAACAATTTATTTCTACGACAAATATCGAATAAATCACACCGCAATCTTCACAAATAAAATACCGCGGCAGATAAAATGGAAACTGAGTAAATATTGACAACACACTCACACAAAATATGACAGTAATTTTGGACTAAAGTCCCTGGAAAAACCCAACTTTAGAAAACCGGTAGTTGAGGGTTTTTATTACTAAGCAACAATGAGAAATTTTGAGTACAATCTATGGATTCCTAGTTGACTATCCAATCAACAAGTATCTGAAAAAAGTAATTAGAGAGAAAATTCTCACTCCACAAGCAATATCAACACTGGCTCCTCCAGAAAAACTGGTCGTCCAAACCCTTGTGCAGGCCCTTTGCGCAGTCCGTGCATTGCCTCTTGCAGGTGTGGCTTTGTTTGGCCTCTGATCAAGTTGTCCTGATCGACTCTGCAGCTAGCAATGACCCTTCACACCTCTGGAAGGCTTTCCTGACCTCTGGAAGCTGAATCGAGTTCCTCTCCACCTAAATTGAACTACTTTGCTGGAGCTTCTGTGCAACCCTTGTGCAACTTCTGCATGGAATACTTCTGTCACTTGCTGCTGCCTCTCTGAATGTGGAAATCTTCCTCCACACTAACTCTATGCCCTTCTCTGTCTCTGCTTCCCTTCTTTGGCTCGAACTCTTTCGACAACTTTTGCTGCTTTCTGGAGAAATTAAACTGCCCATGGAAATTGATCTCAAGTGTGTTCCTCCATCTACCAATCGGCTTCTGCTTATAATCTCACTGTGGGACTCCAACGACCAAGATTAAATCTTAATCAATGGCTGAGATTATTTCTTAGTCGATCAGTGCGAGTTTCTAGATAATTCTCACCTTTCTCAATTAATACTGATTAATTAACAAGTTTTCCTAGGTTTAGACTTACGAAATATTAAAAAATTGGTTAATATCTAATTGAGACACTTCTAGGTTGAATTTCCATAAATGATTTTTGGGTTTTGGAGAACTCCTATGTTTTAGCCTCTTCACAAAGTCTTGAGACTAGAACACCTTCGATGCTACAAAAACTAATAGCTCCCTATGTGCAAGGATTTAGGAGGAATGCTCTAGGAAATAGGGGCTCCAGGAGTGTGGAAGGAAATAGGAAGTAGATCAAGGTTCTTGCAAGGTGTTTCAAGCTTTAGGACAAGATGGGAGAACACGATTGTTTTCTATTGAAGCATGATTGTATTGTAAGATATCTATTGCTTAGTTTCTATCAATAAAATTCTCAAACAAGCAGAGGGTTTTCCCAGTTGGGTTCCCTAGAAAAATATTGTGTTTTTGCTATTGCGTGATTGTGTTTATTTATGTTCCTATTCCACTGCAAATAAGTAGAGAAATTCTGTTTCTTAAGGAAAAGAAACTATTTTTCAGATTGTTCATTAGAGCAGTTGCAAAATTTCAAGGATTTTCTACAAACTATCCTTTGAATTTTATCGCTAAATTGACTTCCAAGCCTAATGAATGATTGCAGCCCAGAAAAGATGATGTGCAACCCATAAAAGATGATGTGCCAGGCTCTCACAAACTGAAGCTCTTCCATCGAAATAAACCCTTCTGACTAGGGGGGAGGCCATATGTCTCTTTGAAACCAAGGATACTCAAGGTTGCCAGACCTTAAGCCCAAAGTTACAATAGTGTAGAAAACTCACAATGTATGTCTTAGCCCGCTATCAAAGCGACATTCTCCTTTTATCAATTATGGAAGTCGAGTTATCCATGCAAGTCTTTGCCTTCAACTTCCCTGCATTTCAGTTAACTGATGGTGAACTAGGATGAGATGGCAATGTGCATGGATGAGGGAGTACGCTTGAGTTCAACTGAAGTAGAAGTGGAGAGGAAAAAACATGCGCTTAGTCTAGTGGAGATACTCTTATGTCAAATTGCTGTGAAATGGGAGAGAAAAAGGCACACACGTAGTTAATTGGATCACATGCTTAGTTATCTCCCCATGAATGCATGCGCTGTAGTTAGCTCCAAGAAAAGTAACAACTCATTCCTAAATTAGTGAATGCATCCCAGTGGTCTTTAGTTCACTTATGCATGTGCTCCAAATAACTCCCAGTCATGCTCAATCTTATATATGTGCATTAATCGTCGTGCATGCTCCAAACCCAATGCCAAGGAAAGGACAATTGATTTGTTGTTAGTTTTCCTATTTGAGCTAGGGACATTACAATCCTCCCCACCCAAAGAATGATTGTCCTCAAGCATTTGTAGATCAAAATGCTTAAGAATCTCCTCCCCTTCGCATGTTGTGTCCTCCAAGGGCAAGTTTTTCCATTTGATGAGATATTCAGAGATAACTTTATTCCTCAATCCTTTCACCCTTATATAGAACAGTTGATGGAATAAGTATAAGTTTACCTTCTTCATCCATGGGAGGTAATTCTATTGAAGGAGTCACATGCTTCCCAAGAGCCTTTTCGAGGCATGATATATGAAATACATTGTGAATCTTGCTTGTAGATGGCAGCGCAAACTCATATGCTACCTCAACAATACTCTTGATTACCTTGAAAGGCCTATAAAATCGGGGTTTAAGCTTTTCCACGGCAATGATCTTCAATGAAGATTGTCTATAAGGTTGAAGATGCAAAATTACCATGTATGCCACTTCTAAAGACCTTTTGATTCAATGGCAATCCCCATATTTCCTCTGTTGTTCTTGTGCAATCTGAATATTCTTCTTGAGTGTATTGAGGATATTTTGGTTCTCTCTAGCCCACTCAAGTTCTTTTGGAGCTCTAAGAAGAAAAATATCAAACCTACAAATGTAGAAGCTTCATAACCATACAAGTCTTTGAAAGGAGTCATTCTGATGCTCATGTGATATGTAGTGTTGTAACAAAATTTTGCCAAATGTAACCATTTTACCCATGCTTTTTGTTGTCCTGATACATAGTTCCTCAAGTAGCCCTCAAGCCATTTATTAACAATTTGATTTTGACCATTCTTTTGAGGATGATCTAGTGCTATGATCATGTTTCATTCTTGCCAACATCATCATTTCTTGCCAAAGAGTGCTAATGAAAATGCGGTCCTTGTCGTTGCTTACAATCCTCTTAGGCACACCATGAAGTCTGAATACATGTTCAAAAAATAGAGCAACAACTTGTGGAGGTTTCGATTCAAAAGGCATTGGCATGAAATGAACATATTTAGTAATTCAGTCGACTACAACAAAATTACAGTCCTTACAATGTTGGAAAATGTAACTAGGTTTTCATAATTATCTTTGTACTTGTATCATTGTATTTTCCATGTAAAACAAAAGAAGAAAAGAGAAAATTATTATTATCATTATTATTTCATTAGTCAAGCATGTTCTTCATGCTTCTAGGGTTTATTGAGTCAAAATAATATTTGTCATGAGTCAAATTATTGTACTAGAGTCAAGTCCCATTTGGACTTTTGAAAGAAAGTGGAAAAATTATTTTATTTGAGTCAAAATAGTCAATTTTGTCCCCACAAGACCAAGTTGGCCTTGCTTGGACAAGTCAGCGCTGGAAGGGACCCATTTGACCTCCTGGATGTGTATATATACAATGCAGTTTGACTTGATTTGGGGACAAACAAGTGTTGAAATATGTAACTAGGTTCGGTCTTCATAATGACATATGTAATCATGATATTATATAAAGAGAAATAAATTTATTATTGTTGTTCTTGAGTCATGGGTTTAATGCTCAAGGGAAATTTATTTTATTGGTCAAGCTCCTATTGAGAACTTCTAGGGCCTGTTATTGAATCTACAAGCCAAGAAAGTCATTTTCATGCATGAAAGACCCTTCTTAGGCATGTTACATATTGTAAAGAAAATTGTTTGAGTCAAAAGACCCTCCAAGACCTCGTCATAATGCAAAGGGCAAGTCGGCCTATCAAGAAGACATGTCGGCCTAGAAGCAATGTCTAGTCAACCTAGTAGAAGGCTCAAGGATGCCTATATATAGGGAACTTGACCTCATTCAAGGACACACACTTCACTCATAAAGAAGCTTGATCAAGGGTAAAGAAGAAGCCTTATATCAAGCAAAGAGAAGGAAGTCAAGAAGGAAAAGGATCGAAGTAATTTTGGGTCTATTTTTGGGCTATTCTTGTTCACATGTGTGAGGAGACTAGGGCACAACTTACTGCAGTAGATCAGAAGTATGGCCACCTCAAGAAGGTCGAAACAAGTTAAGAAAAAGATCCCTCTTGCAACCCGAAATTACAAGGAGATTAGCGCAAGGCAAGCAAAGGAGAAGAAGGGCTAAAATTGCCCTAATCCCATCACACGTATGAAGGTTGCAGAAAGTTGTAGGACGCTGAGAATTGTAGGAAAAGAGGTTGAAAGATTGCAGTCTAGTGTTGTAGGTTCGAATCGAAGACAAAGAAGAAGTCGCAACAGTATTAAGGCAAGGTTGACTTTGTTTGACTTGGCAAGGAAAAGGCAAGGGTTGACTTGGTCTTGGAGGAGTCTTGGTCAAGGGTCTAGGTCTTGGAATTCGTCAATTGAAGGTCTATAAGAAGAGAAGAATTCTTGCGGGCTTTCCTCTCAGTTGGAGAGGTTTTGGCCTTGGCTGATCGTCTATATCTTGTGTCCTTTGTCTTATTGTTCTTTATGGTTTGGTAGCTGTTTGATGAAGAAAACACTAATAATAAACAAGTGCAAGATGAAACTAATCAAGTTAAGTAAAAATATGCCACAAGAAATTATAAAAGAAAGAGAAGTCACCTAATCTTGTTGCCTCTAGATTTCTCAACAACAAGCAGCTTTGATTTTTGTGCCAAAAGGGAGAGAAAACTAACGAAAGACAAGTGAAGAAGAGCTAAAGGCAAAGGAGCGAGAAATCTGCCACACGTTCGAAGTTTTATACCCTAGTTTCTGTCACGTGTGAAATTGTAGGGGCCAAAATCAAAAGTTTGACCAAGTTTGGAGAGCTTTGAGTATCGTTGACTTAACTTGTTGGAAGAATTTGAAAGGAGGTATGACTTGGGTCTTGTGGGAGCTCTTGGACTTGGATTTTGGGTCTTGGATTTCTCACGTAGATTTGATTCTATAAGAAGAGAAGAGTTGATTTGGTTTCCCCCCTTGTGGGGTTTTTCCTCGACTTGGAGCCTATATCTTGTGTTCATTGTCTTCTTGATGTTCATGTTTATGTTTTGGTAATTGTTTGATGAAGAGAACATAAGTAATTTAATAAAGAAGCTAACATGCATTCACATGCAATTATCAAGTAAGAGAAATCAACCCTAATTAGTTGATTTACCTTAGGTAGCCCCTTGATAAAATCCATTGATATTTGTTCCCACTTTTGGTTGGCAGTAGGAAGTGGTTGTAGCAGCCCTGCAGGGAAGGAAACTTCCGTTTTGTTTCGTTGGCATTCTATGCATTCCCTCACATGATTGAGAACATCCTCTTTTCCACGAGAACCTTTTACGAACATACCTGTATGTCTTAAAATAATCGGGTGACCAAAAAGCTAATTGTTATGAACAACGATTAGAATTTTGTGCTTCAACTTACTTTTGGGCACTAGGTAGATTCTATTCTTGTAATAGATGATGTCATTGATCACTTTATATGTTCCATCATCAATTTTTCCTTCTAAAATATCAGAAACATGTTGATCATTTTGCTAGTATGTGATCCTTCCAAGAGGCTGAAATTTCTGAAAGTGAGCAAAACAAAGGATTTCTAGATAATGTATCAACAACAACATTATTCTTCCCCTTGGCGAATTCAGTGTCAAAGTCACACCTATTGAAGAATGCAACTAGTGTCGGTCTTCATAATTGTACATGAGTTGTAATGAAATGTATTTATCAAACGAAAGAAGAAGAAATTTTATTACTAAATAAATTGGCTTATTAAAGCATGGGTTTCATGCTTGGGTCAATTGCTTTTAGGTCAAATCTTCCATTGAAGGCTTCTAGGGTTTATGTCAAGTGTCCTCGTCCATGTCATATTGTAAAGAACCCTTCTTAGGATTTATTTGTCAAAGAAGAAATTTATTTTATTGTAAAATAGGTCAATTAGGCCTCCAACAAGTCGACCTCAAGAAAGGACAAGTCGTCATCAACAAGGGAATTCAACCTCACAAACTCACTATATATTGGAGCAACTCGATTCATTTGGTAACACATCTCACGCATAAGTTCGAATTGCAATAGCTGGGAGCAAAAAAAGGTACGAAGTTCAAGAAGGAAGCTGGAATCGAAGTTTTTGGGTTTCTCTCTCTCTCTCTCTCTCATGTGCAACGAAATTTCGAAGTTGCATCAAAGCTGGGAAATTGTATCGAAGCTGTGAAGCTGCATCAAAACTGCATCAAGGTTGAAGCTGTGAAGCTGCATCGAAGCTGTGGAGTTGCATCGAAGCATTGAAGCTACATTCGAGAAGCTGGCACTTGGTAACTTTGGAAGAGACTATCAGAAGGAAGAGCTGACTTGGTGGAGGAGGAAGGTCTTTTGGTCTAGGGTCTTGGTCTATCTCATTTTAATTACTGAAGGAAAAGTTCTTGATTGGGTTTTCCCCTATATAGGGGTTTTGCCCTGGCTGTGCGCATACGTCTGGTGTCCTTGATCTTCATGTTTTGGTTTTGGTAATTGCTTGATGAACTAAGATAAAATAAGAACATAAGAAAGATAATAAGAACTCAAGGAAATCACAAGTAATTATCAATCTTTTTGCCTTTCCAATTTTCCAACATGGTATCAGAGCTAAGGTGAAGAAGAAGGAAAAAAGCAGCTTGAAGATCTATTGAAGAAAAGAAGATTGAAGTAAGGTCATCAAGGAAAAGGACTATATAAGAAAATCTACTATCTACAAAAACTATGCCTAACTCAATGAAGGGAGAAAACGAACTAGAAGGAGCCTCCAACTACAGGGCCCGGAAAAAGAGGATAGACCTCATTCTTGAAAATAACAAAGTTTTGGATCTCGTTCAAGGAAAAATCAAGAAGCCTACAGATGAATCAAGTGATGTAGAGAAAACAAAGTTTAGAGAAATCGAAATCGTGACTATGAACCTAATAGTGGATGGAGTTAAGGATAACATAATTCCATACATATCCAACATAAATTCCGCTTAAGAAATGTATGAGGCTCTCTCCAAGTTATTCACAATCAAGAACATTGGTCAAATAAAAAGCGTCAAGAATGAACTAAGAACTGTTAATATGACAAATGTTCATACTATTTCATCATATTTTATAAGGATATCTAGAATCAAAGATGATCTCCAAGCAATAGATGAAGTTGTCCCAGAAAAGAAGCTCGTAATCACTGCCCTTCTAGGACTACCAAAATCATGGAGTGCCTTTCCATTAGGATGTAACAGTTGGAAGGATACCCCAACAGTTGAACAAATGTGGAATGCATGTAGTTAAGAAGAAGCCAAAATATCGTTAGTAAACAACAAGGAGGAAGAAGAAAACACCTTGAATGCCTATTCTACTCATCACAAGAAGGGAACCTTCAAGAAGTTCAAAGGACTAAGGAAGAAAGTGGACCTATCCAAGATTGAATTTTACAACTGTCATAAGATGGGCCACTACAAAAGCCATTGTCCAAAGAATCCAAGACATAAGAAGAGAGAGAGGGAACATGTGAATATTGCTGATGGAGATCCACCTAAGAAGAACAAAACCGAATAATTAGAAGTCAAGGACTTATACTACTAAGTCCTCTCTCTCTCACATAGCCCTCTCAATCTTTTAGTTTAGTTTTGAATTGTTTTCCTTTATGTTTTGATTTCTAGAGTTTATGGGTCTAACATGTCTTGTTAGAACATTTTTAATTTTTATAACAATGTAGGTACCCCTTAAAAGGATTGGTTAAGAGGGAGCCTCCACCATTTTACCAAAAGATAAGAATTCTATTTTTGGTTTTATCTTTTCATGTTTGGTTTCCTTCTTACATCAAGACTTGTTTGTATTATATACTAATAACCTTTCTCTTTATATTTTCCTTGGATAGGAAAGCTTGCTAATTGCTTAAGGGTTATGGAGGAGACTTCAAAGGATAGACTTGAAGCATGAAAGAAGTTCTATTGAAGCCAATCAAGATTTGATGTCCTACAAGGTTTGTTAAGGAACAACTCAAAGGTATGCCTTGTACTATAAACTTTATTATAAGGTTCTCTTCATAAACAGTATGTTCATTCTCTTTTAAATTTGCTTTACCTTACTAACAATGTTATGTCTAGGGTTTTGAATCGTAAGAGGTTCTTGTGGAACCCTAAAAAGGTTCACAGTAAAAACCCCAACCTAAGGGTATGTCAATGCTAATATTGAAACCCTAGTCTACTTAGAGTTGTTGATAAAATCTAGAATTCCAATTCTTTTGATGTTTTGGTATTGTTATAGAAACCCTAGCCCTTTAGGGTTTGCTGTTAATGTCTAAGTTATGTATTGAAACCCTAGATCTCCAGGGTTTGCTAAATTAGGGTTTATAAGCAAATCCATTGTTCTAGATGACATGAGGTCTTAGGAATGAATCTCTAGGTGTATGATCGAAACCTTAGCCTAGAAAAAAATTGTTGTATTTCTAACTTTAATGCTTGTGTCTTGGGTTTACCTAGTAAACATTGATGAGCAATGTTAATACAGGAATATGTGAGTATGCTAACCTAATTATTGATGCTCATGTTTGTGAACTGTTCAATTTTAGGCTTAACATGTTCTTTGCTTAGGTTAGTCACTTCTTTAGCCTGTTATTGATTCCATTATTCTATTTCGATTCATATTAGCCATAAACTTATAACAGTAACTGATAAAAGAACATCTAATGAAAATGCAGAAGACAAGCCATGACAAGAGAACAAAGGGATTGGCTCAAGCCAGGGAAAACCCCCAAGATGGGAAAACCCTTTGTCAATTCTTCTTTCATTAATATCAAATGATTAGGGGAGAGAGAGATAGAATATAATGAAGATTAAGATCTACTATCTTTCGTGCATCAATAAGACTGGTTAGGGTACATCAATAGCCCTAAATCAATATTCAAAACACGGTGAATATTCCTCCCACTGGTCTGCTCCCTTGTAGTCTACTTATGGATGACCATACACTGATCTAGGGCTTGAGATGCATTCTCAATGCACCCTACAACTGTTAGTTTTTGGTAGCATCGGAAGTGCTCTAGCCTTGAAAATTGGTGGAGAGGCTAAGGCACATGAGTTCTAAAGAACCTAGAAACCGTTTGGTGAAATTCCACCCTGATTGTATTTTATTAAAATAATTAATATTTTTAATGGAGTTCCTAAGTCTAAAATTAGGGAAATTAAAATATTAATGGGTATTAATCAAAATATGGGTGAGAATGATCTAGAAGGCGGATCAAGTCATGTTTTAATCTTTTAGCCGTTGATTAGAGACTTAATCTCGGCCGTTGAAGACTCGACAGGAAAAATATAAAATGGAGGCTCGGGGTTCATTTGGAAACACAGAGAGAGAGTGAATTGATCTGGAGTTCGATTTCTGGGGCTAGGAAGCTGAGAAATTCGAACTAAGTGATCATTCAGTGGCAGAGGGGCAGTGAGAATCTGGGAGAAGGACTTTCCGAAGAATATTGATCGAGAGGCAGAGAGAGATTGCAGAAAGGTAGCACAAAAGTTGGGATCGCTGACGCTAGGCCAGTCTGGGCCCATGCAGTCCCGACGCAGAGCCAAAAAGGCCTGCGTAGAGCCAGAAAGGCCTGCACAGAGCCAGAACGCTGTCTGTCACGCAGAATCCAGAATTGTCGGGAACAAACGAAATTGCCGGAACAACCGGGATAGCTGACACAGAGGGTAGAACAGGTGACGCAGGGCCTACGTGGGGCCAACACAAAAATTGCCAGGGTTAGCTAGTCTTGTACCAGATCAGGCATAATTCTATTGAGTGAAGTGAGGTTAAACTCACTCAAATTTTCCGCCAGTATTTTTCTCTGTAAAGGATTGCTAGATGAGCATCCTAGATTTGTATATAGATATTTCTCCTGCATAATAATAAACCCTTAGAACTGCTGCACTGATTTTTCGGCATTGGGTTTTTCCGGGGACTATTGTGTCCAAAAATAAGTGTGCCCTATGTATCTTGTTCTTTGCTCTATTTTCTGTTTCATGAGATCAAATATTTAATGAGTGTAGGCTGCATAAGTAATTTGCTTCAGTGTTCAGAAGAATAACGTGATGAATGTAATTTAAAAATCAAGTAGGTGAAGTAGATTCAGATTTGCTGTAGTAGGGTGATCCGGATTTAAACAGGAACGCAACAAATTACACAGAGAACCATATACAAAAAGATGCAGCGGAAATAATACTTCATTTCATTAATGGAAAATACTGAAACATGCTTACAATCAGAAATGGAAATAAACTAGCTAGGGCGATGGTAGCTATCTCTGAGAAAAGATGTGAGGGCTACATGCCTCTGAACTGACTTACAATGAGGCTCGAAGGCCTATTTATTGTTGAGAAACAATGAAAAACCCTTAACATTCCAAAACCTAACCCTAGGAGATGAAACGCCAAACTATGGGCCCCGTTTGGGGGTAAGTTAGTACATCAACTTCCCGGGGTCGTAACTTTAGCATATGATCTCTGTTTGACGCGTACAATAGCTCATTAGAAAGATCTATTCGAGCATTATCATTGTTGGAACATGGACTCGTGTTTAGGGCCTCAAAACGGCTCCGGAAGTTCAGGACCCGAAAAACTGCTAAAAATAGTAAGTTGTGCTACAATTAAGGAAACTGAAAATGCTGAGAAAGACAATGGTGGGGGTCCAGGTGGACTTGGCAGGTGGCCACCAATATCCACCTGGATCATAGGGATTCTTTCGAGTCTAGGAATTTTCACATGGTATTAGAGCATTGATTTTGAAACAGGAAGAGTAGATCCGGTACTAAGAAGTGAGGCCGAACGCTGCACTTGGCAACAATTCGAATCCCCTTGGAGGGATTGTGCAGTCCTTGTTGGGAAGCACGTCCGAGGAAATCTCTCTTTAAGTGAGACGACAGAGAGGTACAATTTCCAGTTCGTGAATTTGTAGAGGCAGAGGGAGTGACACAGAGCCTCAAAGCAGTGCTTGAATGGTGCAGTTTCTGCCAGGGCAGAAATCCGTTGGAAAAGAACAAAGACACATAGAAGGGGATTTTCTCCTCAGAGAACTTTTTGTGAGAAAGTTCGAATTTCTCATTTGCTGAGTAATTGAGTAGTGCTAAGCGGTGACTATAGGAGTCAGTGCAACAGTAGGGTAAGATGGCATCACATGGGCTTAGAGATTAGGACAGGTTGGACGGAGCCTCCAATTATATCATATGGAAAATCAGAATCTTAGTTGTTCTGGAGGAGTATGATCTTGAGGCCTACGTCAAAAGTGTTGTAGTTGTTCCTGTTAACAACAATCAAAAGAAGTACAAGGTCGAGCAGGGGAAGGCAAAGAGACTTATTCTCAATGGAGTTCAAGATCATGTGGTCTCACACTTGCAGGGCAAGGATACAACCCGAGAGATGTGGGAAGCGTTGTCTTCTCTGTATGAAGGCTCTTTCAAACAACAAAAAATGTATTTAGAGCAGAAGTTGCAACGAACTTTGATGCAGAAAGGAGAAGGGGTGAACCTCTATCTTCAACGTCTTCAGGACACCAAAGACTAGCTTGCTGTAGTGGGGTCCACTCCTCAATGAACCGCAATGGTGAGGATAGCCCTGAATGGAGTCTCAGATGAATGGCAAGTTTTCATCCAAAGCATATTGGGCAGGGAAAAACTACCTTCATGGGAGGAGATGTGGGCGACTCTTCAACAGGAGGAGTTGAGGAGGGACCTAGTGAAGGTCAACCTTAATGGTAGTAGTGGGAGTGGCACAAAGACGAAGGAGGAGGAGAACGCAACTCTGTCATCGAAGGGACAACAAAAGACGAAGCGAAAGGAGGACATTTCGAAGGTGAAATGTTTCAGTTGTGGCGAGTTGGGCCACTATGCATCCTGGTGTCCTTTGAAGAAAAAGGATAAGGATGAGAAACATGATCCTAAGGCTGCTTTAGCAAAGATTGACGAGGATGAGTTTCCCATGAGTGCCCACGCATCTCTAGGAGGGAGATGGGGCGATATTAAGTTGTAGTCGGGAAGACTACATGTGGGCAGGATTTTTGAGGAGTCCACCTCTTGGATCAATTCCTTTCTACGGGAGCCCAAGATTCAGCAGTAGCGAGATGGACTTAGTGTCAGATGATGCAGGGGAGTGTTTGGAGGACAAATGTAGTGGCTTGGGACTAGAGACTGATCAACGCAGAGCAAGGTTAGTAGCAGTGCAGTTGGCACACTGCAGGAGCTAGCAACAATGCAGAAGATTCAGAGGGCCATCAATAGTCAGATTCCAACATCCATTGTATTATGTTGAACACAGTTAAGTTCAACTAATTTTGGATGTTTTTCAGTTTCTTCTCTCAGCAATTGAGTTGCAGTACGGATGTAGTGTTAGTAGTGGCAGTGCCAGCAGCATAGCAGATGCAGCGTTTGAGCGGGAGCTGTAGTACAGATGCAGTAGTGGTAATGGCAGTGTCATGGGCAACAGTACAGTAGTAGAAGCAATGCAGAAAAGAGGTGCTTCAGAAACAGAGCAGCATGCGGGTGGACATTGTTGCTAGAGCACTTTTCTCGCTAAGAGGGAGTGTTAGTTTTTGGTAGCATCGGAAGTGCTTTAGCCTTGAAAATTGGTGGAGAGGCTAAGGCACATGAATTCTAGAGAACCCAAAAATCGTTTGATGAAATTCCACCCGGATTGTATTTTATTAAAATAATTAATATTTTTAATGGAGTTCCTAAGTCTAAATTTAGGGAAATTAAAATATTAATGGGGATTGATCAAAATATGGGTGAGAATGATTTAGAAGGCGGATCAAGTCATGTTTTAATCTTAGCCATTGATTAGAGACTTAATCTCGGCCGTTGAAGATTCTACAGGAAAAGTATAAAATGGAGGCTTGGGGTTCATTTGGAAACACAAAGAGAGAGAGAGAGAGAATTGATCTTGAGTTCGATTTCTGGGGCTAGGAAGCTGAGAAATTCGAACTATAAGTGATCACTCAGTGGTAGAGCGGCAATGAGAATCCAGGAGAAGGACTTTTTGGAGAATACTGAAAGAGAGGCGGAGAGAGCTTGCAGAGAGGCAGGGCAGACGCCGGGAGAGCTGATGCTGGGCTATTCTGAGCCCACGCAGTCCTGATGTAGAGCCAAAAAGCTGCTTGTCACATAGAATCCATAACTGTTGGGAACAGTCGGAACAATCGGGATAGCTAACGCAGAGGTCAAAAGAAGTGACACAAGGCTTGACGCCAGCCTAAGTTGCATATACCCCAATGATGTAGCCTAAGCCGCATATACCCACAGTATGCAAATAAATTGCATGTCACACTATGTGTGTCCCAGGAATTCCAAATATTCCATACTTAGGGAAAATTCTCTTTAATTAAGGTTCAAAGCTTCTTAAATAAACTCTATGCGGAAACGTTTGACTTAGCTATCCAAAGTCCAAACCTTTGATAAACCTTTAAGCGGAACCTTACACAACCCTTCATAAACTTTGATTAATTCTTAACTTAACCCCAAATAGACTAATCCTACTTATTTCTATTATAATTCCTTTATAATAGAAATATCTCATAAACACACTTAAACCTTACCTTTCCACCATTCTTCAACCTTTTGCACAGATTTCGATGCTCTCCTTAGCGCGTTAAATCTCCGTCGTCGATCACATTCCTCGATCCGACGGTTATCGCGTCACCTAATCATTAACTATTCCGGATGATCTCCACCGTTGATCTACTCCGTCTGATCCAACGGTTGTTGTGTCACCCGATCGCCAACAAGCTTGGCTGATCTCCTCTGTTGATCATTTCCGCTTGATCCAATAGTTATTGCGCAATCTCGCGCAGATACTTGCATGACCGATATCAGATTGGAAGCACATGAGAAAAGTGGTTTTCTCTCTTCACAGTTTGCTACGTGTCGGCCTCTAAGCTTAATTGCGTGAATTTTAGAAAGACCGCTTACCACCTTTAGGGCGCGCGAGAAACTGCTTACGCCTTGCGAGACCGCTTCATCCTTCTTCGAACACATGGGTTTAATCTCTACCGTCCATCTTCTTTACTTTATTCTATGCGACTTAATCTTCGCTGTCCACTGCACACAACCTCGTTCATTGATTTCACTGATCCAACAGTTCCTGTGCACCGTTACGTTCTTTTGGCTCCTACTGTGAAATAGCTCATTCGGCTTTCTGCCTGTGTATTTGCTCCCTTCAAACAATTTTCACTTGTTCTGATCTCGATCTTTGCTCGCACGGTGCACCTTTACGCTTCCTTCGTAAACCTTTAGGTTTTAGGAAACCTTACAGTTATTCCTTCGCTGTGAAGGTTCTCTCCAATACTGTGTGTGCGCAACCACGTAACGCACTCCTCTCTGCACCTCTTCTCTCGTTTTGCACACCTGCAACCTATGTTACGCAGAATTACTCTAGATCACACACAACTTATAATTCAATTACTCAACACATCACACGAACTCAAAATTGAGTTATCTGTATTAAACAACAAACATTTACACAGGAATTTCTTCCTCGGCCTGATCTTCTATATCAGTGGCCTTTCCTTTCCTTGCCTGTAGGCCTAAATCACTGACTCTCTGACTCTTGACTGACTTATTGACTCCCTATCTCACTACTATGCCTTTTAGGCTTACATTTATACAAAAGGTTCTGTTTAATCAATTCTGGTTCAGATCCTTAATCTGCTAAACTAAATCCTGGATATTCTCTAAGTCCACTTTTAACTCCACTAATCCCTAAGAATCCTCTCTAGTTCCACGAATCATGACACCACTTTCTAGTCTAAGACTTGTAATTGATTTCTAACTCTCTCGTCATCACTCATCATCACTCATGTTTTCATACATTCGAGAGCATTTACAAATATCCTCACAATATCTAATTAATCACTCAAAACATTAATAATTACATACATAGGAATCCAACTTCCTTGAAAACACAAGACCCCCTAAGTTAACTAGAACATAATGAAATTGTTGAGCTGTATGCTCTTGCATCAGGGTTGACGCAGGGACTATGCAGAAATAGCTGGGGTTAGCCAGTCTTGTGCCGGATCAGCCTGAATTCTGCTGGGCGATGTGAGGTACAACTCACTCAGATTTTCTGCCAGTATTTTTCTCTGTAAAGGATTGCTAAATGAGCATCCTAGATTTATATTCAGATATTTCTCCTGCATAATAATAAACCCTTAGAACTGCTGCACCGATTTTCCCGCATTGGGTCTTTCCGGGGACTATTGTGTCCAAAAATAAGTGTCCATTGTATCTTGTTCTTTGCTCTGTGTTTTGTTTCATGAGATCAAATATATAATTAGTGTAGGCTGCAAAAGTAATTTGCTTTAGTATCTAGAAGAATAACTTGATGAATGTAATTTAAAAATCAAGTAGGTGAAGTAGATTCAAATTTGTTGTAGTAGGGGTTCCTTCAAGTCTAGAAATTTTTACATGGTATCAGAGCATTGATTTTGAAAGGGGAAGAGCAGATCCAGTACTGAGCAGTGAGGTCGAACGCGGCACTTGGCAGCAATTTGAATCCCCTTGAAGGGATTGTGCAGTCCTTGTCGGGAAGCACATATGAGGAAATCTTTCTCTGAGTGAGGTGACAGAGGTACGATTTCCAGTTCGTGAGTTTGCAGAGGCAGAGGGAGTGACGCAGAGCCTTAATGCAATGTTGAAATTTCTAAGTTTGAAACATTAGAAATCCCTATTGCATTATTTGGTTTATTTCTCCTACTTGTTTATTCCATTAACAAGTTAATTTATAAATATAAATACTGAAAATAAACACAAATGCAACCTTAACTCATATACAGATCAACAACTGAAATATTGAGACAAACACACTAGGGACATTATTATTTTTGGATAATCATCCCTGGAAAAGCCCAATGCGGGAAAACCGGTGCAACAGTTCTGAGGGTTTTATTATTATGCAAATTCTTGAGTACAACTAGGTTGCCGAAATGGTTCACCCAACAAAGATTGTTACATGGCAGTAATACCTCTTCTCGGAGACAGATATTCAGCTTCTCAGCGCTAGTCTGCCCTCCGAAAAGCCTTCCAACGCTTCCTCTTGGCTCTTCGTCAACCCTACTAGCTTCAACATAGCTCTTGAAGTCTCTGCATCAACGTTCTGATTCTTTGCGTCAACTCTCTAGCCTTCTGTGTCACCCATGCAAGCCCCTCATCCTTTGCGCAGTCTCTCGCTGCCTCTGCGTAGCTTTTGCATCAGCCTTTTCAGTAACAGCGCTGACCCTCAGGCACTATCCCTGCCTCTCTGCTATGTACTCACTGCCCCTTGTTGCAACAGATCACTTGTTCGTATTTTCTCAGCAAGCCTCGCTTCAGAAAATTGAACTGATTGATCAATCTTGGTGTGTCTCCAACTGACCCTCAAGCCTCCTCATATACTTTTCCTGTTGAGTCTTCAACGACCGAGATTAAGTCCCTAATCAACGAATAAGATTAGATTTGGCTTGATCCATGTCATTTAGAACATTCTCACCCAGTTTTATATTAATACCCATTAATATTTTAATTTTCCTAAGTTTAGACTTAGGAACACCAATAAAAATATTAATTATTTTTAATATCTCTCCAACTGGGTGGAATTTTCCCAAACCATTTCTAGGTCTTGGAGATCTTATGTGCCTTAGCCTCTCCACCAATTTTCATGGCTAGAGCACATCCGATGCTATCACAAATCAACACTCCCTCTTAGCAAGGAATGTGCTCTAGTAATCCTCCACCATTGAAACATCACACTGATCCTTCCGGATCGGTACTTGCGCTGATGCTTAGCCTGCTGCCTCATATCATCTGCACTGCTTCTTCCTGTACTGCTGCCCATGACACTGCCACTGCCACTGCTACATCTGTACTGCAACTCCCTCTCAATATGTTGCCCATGCTGCCCCTAACACTGCCATTGCTAATTGCTGCACTGCAACTTAGTTATCGAGAAGTAAGTAATAGATCTACCCAAATTCTGACATCCTTGTCAGTCCGAAAGCCTCTTGACGCTGAAGCTACCTCTGCTACTATCTTGTGCTCCCTCTGCTTGCCTCTGCGTTGCTACAAACACCTCTGTGCCTCTCGCACTGCTGCAACCTCCACTATGTTGCTATGGACCTCTGCACTCTAGCACTGCCTTGTCGCTCCATCGTTTCTTACTTCTACCCGACATCCGTCATCTTGCTACTATGATTAAGGGCTCCCGTAGCCGGATGTGATCCAAGAGTTTGGGTACCTCAAGGATCCTGCCCCTCCTTCTATAGTCCTCTCGATTACAACTCTATGTCTCCCCACCTCTTCTCTAGAGGTGCATGAGCACTCATGGCACAGTCATCATCAGTCTCGACTTCTTTCACCACCTTAGTCGAAGTTGCCTTGATGTCAGAAGTCTCTCCCTTGTTCTTCTTCCTTGGACACTGGGATTCATAATGTCCCAGCTCCCCACAATGGAAGCACTTCACCTTGGAGATGTCCTTCTTCTTCCTCTTCCCTTGCTTTCCCGTAGATGCTAGAGCTGCATCCTCCTCCTCCTCTTTCTTGATTCGACTTCCCTTGCCACTACTCCTCGCCTTGGTCATCCGTCTGATCTCTTCTTGGCGAAGAGCTGCCCGCTTCTCTTCCCATCATGGAAGAGTAGCTCTGCCCTAAATTCCTTTGGACAAATGTCTCCCACTCCTTGGAGACTGCATTCAGGGCGGTCCTCACCATGAACTCCTGATTCGGCGTAGCCCCCATGGAAGTAAGTTGGTCACGAATCTCTTGCAATTTGAGGAGGAATAGATCTACTGCTCACCCTTCTGCATCTGATACGATCGCAACTAATTCTCCAATAGCATCTTTTGTTCCATGGAAGTGCCCTGATACAAGGTCGTCAAAATATCCCATATCTCCTTTGCTGTGTTCTTTTCAACAATATGTGGTATGACATGATCCTTGACCTCGTTAAGGATTATGCACATTGCCCTCGCCATTGCATCCTCATACTTCTCATTATCAGCTAGGTCGACTGGGATAGCCACAGTTCTCAAGGCGAAGCCCTTGATGCGATGTCTATCCAGGACTGCAAGGATCTTAGCCTTCCAGATGACAAAGTTGGAAGCCCCATCTAACCTGTCCTGATCCCTCAGTCCGTTCACTACCATATCCGTTCTTCTGGACTCCCTCCGAGTTTCGAATTCCCTCCTGGAAATCTCCCTCTAAGTCTTGATTTCCTTGCTGGAAATCTTCCCTCTAAATGTCGAATGACTCCTCTCCAATCCTCCTTGCAACTGCAACTCCGATCTGGATTTCTTGGCTAGAAATCCGTCAAGGTAGCGACTCCCTCTACCTTGGTTTTGTCCCGTTAGGTATTGTTCTGCGTCGACATAAACAACACCCCACTAGCTTCCCAACCACAATCTTCCTACAGCGCCCTAGGCCCTGACAACTGAAGAAACTAAGCCTTCTAGCTCTGCGCAATCCCGGTAAAGGTTGAATCGCTCCTCTGGCCAATTGCATTAATCCTACTTGGCTGAGTAAGATGACGTGGTTCTTCGTGAGCCTCTTCTGCCTCTCTCTGCCTCTGTTCTGGCCCTCTCTTTGGCTTGAAATGATGACCCAGACCCTCTGCGTCACTTCTTCTCTGCTGCCTTCTGCTTAGGAGCAGCTCCGTCTCTCGGGACAACTGCGACTGCTGCAAATTTCCGACATCGCTTATTCAATCCTCCTGTGATCTGCAACGCTCTGATACCATGTTGAAATTTCTAAGTCTGACACGTTGTTTCTTCTCTGCTGCCTTCTCCTTAGGAGCAGCTCTGTCTCTCGGGACAGCTGCTATTGCTGCAAATTTCCGACATTGTTGATGCCTTCAGTCCTCCTGTGATCTACAATGCTCTGATACCATGTTGAAATTTTCAAGTCTGACACGTTAGACATCCCTACTGCATTATCTGGTTTATTTCTCCTACTTGTTTATTCCATTAACAAGTTATTTATAAATATAAATACTGAAAATAAACACAAATGCAACCTTAACTCATACAGATCAACAACTGAAATACTGAGACAAACACAAAGGGGCACCGTTATTTTTGGACAATCGTCCCCGGAAAAACCCAAAGCGAGAAAACTGGTGCAACAGTTTTGAGGGTTTTATTATAATGTAGATTCTTGAGTACAACTAGGGTGCCTAAATGGCTCACCCAACAGAGATTGTCACATGACAGTAATACGTCTTCTTGGAGACAGATATTCAGCCTCTTAGCTCTAGTCTGCCCCACGAAAATCCTTTCTGTGCTTCCTCTTGGCTCTGCGTCATCCCTGCAAGCTTCAACGTAGCTCTTGAAGCTTCTGTGTCAGCCTTCTAATTCTCTGCGTCAGATCTCTAGCCTTCTGCGTCACCCACGCAGGCCCCTCAGCCTTTGCGCAGTCTCTAGTTGCCTCTGCGTTAGCCTCTTCAGTCACTGCGCTGACCCTCAGGCACTATCCCTGCCTCTCTGCTATGTATTCACTGCCTCTCGTTGCAACAGATCACTTGTTCGAATTTTCTCAGCAAGCCTTGCTTCAGAAAATCGAACTGACTGATCAATCTTGGTGTGTCTCCAATTGACCCTCAAGCCTCCTCTTACACTTTTCTTGTTGAATCTTCAACGGCTGAGATTAAATCCCTAAAAAACGACTAAGATTAGAGTTGGCTTGATCCATGTCATTTAGAACATTCTCACTCAGTTTTATATTAATACCCATTAATATTTTAATTTTCCTAAGTTTACACTTAGGAACCCCATTAAAAATATTAATTATTTTAATTTCTCTCCAACCGGGTGGAATTTCCCCAAACCATTTATGGGTCTTGGAGATTTTATGTGCCTTAGTCTCTCCACCAATTTTCATGACTAGAGCACATCCGATGCTACCACAAATCAACACGCAGTGCTTGAAGGGCGTAGTTGCTGCCGGGGTAGCAATCCATTGGAAAAGAACGAAGACACGTAGAAGGGGAATTTTCTCATAGAACTTTTCATCTGAAAGTTCGAATTTCTCACTTGCTGAGCAGCTGAGCTTTGCTAAGAAGTGACTAGAGGAGTCAGTTCGACAGTAGGGTAAGATGGCATCGTATGGGCTCAGAGATCAGGACAGGTTGGACGGAGCCTCCAATTATGTCATATGGAAGACCAAAATCTTAGCTGTTTTGGAGGAGTATGATCTCGAGGCCTACGTCAAAAGTGTTGTAGTTGTTCCTGCCGACAACGATCAAAAGAAGAAGTACAAGGTTGAGTAGGGGAAGGCAAAGAGGCTTATTCTCGACGGAGTTCGAGATCATGTGGTCTCACACTTGCAGGGCAAGGATACAACTCGGGAGATGTGGGAAGCGTTGTCTTCTTTGTATGAAGGCTCCTTCGAACAACGAAAAATGTATTTAGAGCAGAAGTTGCAACGAACATTGATGCAGAAAGGAGAAGGGGTGAACCTCTATCTTCAATGTCTTCAGGACACCAAAGACCAACTTGCTGTAGTGGGGTCCACTCCTCAACGAACCGCGATGGTGAGGATAACCCTGAATGGAGTCTCAGATGAATGGCAAGTTTTCGTACAAAGCATATTGGGCAGGGAAAAACTACCTTCATGGGAGGAGATGTGGGCGGCTCTTCAACAGGAGGAGTTGAGGAGGGACCTAGTGAAGGTCAACCTCAATGGTAGCCAGTGGGAGTGGCACAAAGACGAAGGAGGAGGAGAACGCAATTCTGTCATCGAAGGGACAAGAGAAGACGAAGTGAAAGGAGGACATTTCGAAGGTGAAATGTTTCAGTTGTGGCGAGTTGGGCCACTATGCATCCCAATGTCCTTTGAAGAAAAAGGATAAGGATGAAAAACATGATCCTAAGGCTGCTTCAACAAAGATTGACGAGGATGAGATTGCCATGAGTGCCCACGCATCTCCAGGAGGAAGATGGGGTGATATTGAGCTGTCGTTGGGAAGATTACATGTGGGCAGGATCCTTGAGGAGTCCACCTCTTGGATCAATTCCTTTCTATGGGAGCCCAAGATTTAGCAGTAGCGAGATGGACTTAGTGTCAGATGATGCAGGGGAGTGTTTGGAGGACAGATGTAGTGGCTTGGGACTAGAGACTGATCAACGCAGAGCAAGGTTGGTAGCAGTGCAGTTGGCACAGTGCAAGAGTCAGCAACAACGCAGAGGATTCAGAGGGCCAGCAACAGTCAGATTCCAACATCCATTTTATTATGTTGAACACAATTAAGTTCAACTAATTTTGGATGTTTTTCAGTTACTTGTCTCAGCAACTGAGTTGCAGTACGAATTTAGTGTTAGTAGTGGCAGTGCTAGTAGCATAGCAGATGCATCGTTTAAGAGGGAGCTGTAGTACAGATGTAGCAGTGGTAATGGCAGTGTCATGGGTAGCAATACAGTAACAACAACAGTGCAGAAAGGAGGTGCTTTAGAAACAGAGCAGCATGCGGGTGGACTTTGTTGCTAGAGCACTTTTCTTGCTAAGAGGGAGTGTTAATTTTTGGTAGCATCGGAAGTGCTCTAGCCTTGAAAATTGGTGGAGAGGCTAAGGCACATGAAATCTAAAGAACCTAAAAACCGTTTGGTGAAATTCCACCCAGATTGTATTTTATTAAAATAATTAATATTTTTAATGGAGTTCCTAAGTCTAAACTTAGGGAAATTAAAATGGAAAAGTATAAAATGGAGGCTTGGGGTTCATTTGGAAACACAGAGAGAGAGAGAATTGATCTGGAGTTCGATTTTTGGGGCTAGGAAGCTGAGAAATTCAAACTAAGTGATCATTCAGCAACAGAGGGGCAGTGAAAATCCGGGAGGAGGACTTTCCAGAGAATATTGACAGAGAGGCAGCGCAAAAGCAGAGAGTGTTGACACTAGGCCAGTCTGGGCCCACGCAGTCCTGACGCAGAGTCAGAAAGCTGCCTATCACGTAGAATCCAGAACTGCCGGGAATAGTCGGAACAACTGGGAACTGTTGAAACAATTTGGATAGCTGACACAGAGGGCAAAAGAGGTAACACAGGGCCTATGCAGGGCCATCGTAGAAATAGCCGGGGTTAGCCAGTGTTGCGCTGGATCAGCCGGAATTCTGCCTGGTGAAGTGAGGTAAAACTCACTTAGATTTTCCGCCAGTATTTTTCTCTATAAAGGATTGCTAGATGAACATCCTAGATTTGTATTCAGATATTTGTCCTGCATAATAATAAACCCTCAGAACTACTGCACCGATTTTCCCGCATTGGGTTTTTCCAGGGACTATTGTATCTAGAATTGTGTCCTATGTATTTTGTTCTTTGCTCTGTTTTTTTGTTTCATGAGATCAAATATTTAATTAGTGTAGGCTGCAAAGGTAATTTGCTTCAGTATTCAGAAAGATAACTTGATGAATGTAATTTAAAAATCAAGTAGGTGAAGTAGATTCAGATTTGCTGCAGTAGGGGTTCCTTCGAGTCTAGGAATTTTCACAACAACAATCCTTTACCAATAGCTGGATGAAGTAGCCCCAAAACTAAGTAAGACGCCTTTGATCAACTGCGCTGTACCCTTTTGTGACTGCGGCTTGAAGGGAGGAGCCTTCCAAGGCCTTACGAATCTTCAAACAAGTGATCTAACCTGCAGGTAGATGATCCCTTCCTGTAGCCTGAATAAAAACTTAGAGGATATAAATACAAGCATCGAAGACCTTACCTCTTCTCTGAATTGCGGCCTGAGATAGTAAGACATGCCCAACCCCAAACAGTCTTCAAGCAACCACTACAACCCTTAGACAATTGCAGCCTCTCTCCCACAGGAAAACTAAACCCAAACAGAGACTATCCTTACACAAACATGGCTCCTGCTCTTGTACGCCCAAGCTTAGACCCACACTCCATTTCAGAAGAATTTTCGCTTCTTATGATGTCCCAAATGAGGTTGGAAGCACCTCTATATATGCAATTCGATGGGCATCAAGAGATGTGATCATTGGACTTGATGAGTCGACATAGAGGTGAGTTCGACCTTGATAAGTTACATGTGAGAGAACGTAATTTCAAAAACCCACTTCTCCTTATCCAAATTTTGTTCCTCTTGAAAAGAAGAATTCAATGCCATAATTATCTTCTTAAGACTTGTTTAGAGTGGAATTTGGCCCTAGTTTCCAATTTTAACATGAACTCTAGGGTTTGTAACAAAGCCCTAGTAATTGATATTCTAGGATATGATAATATTGTTTTTCGATATGATTTAGTTTTGATAATAAAATCTAGGGTTTGCAAACAAACCCTAGTAGTGTCTAACATTGTTGAAACATTAAATGCATGGTAGGATTGTTATTAACTGCTAATATCTATGGCTTTGTGTCTCAAAGTTGGAATCTAGAGTTTGCAGTAAATCACAGTAGAGTCTGACATATCTTTGAAAGTAATATTGAGGTCTTAGATAGAATAGGATTGATTGAGTTGCGCTATATCGTAGTCAAAGCGTTTATGATAATAACCCTAGGAAGAAGTATGTGTTTCTTGTTGATCATGAACCTACCTAGTTGTTTGATGTCTGAAGTCTATTTGCTTTCATTATATTGACATGATTTTGATATTGTTAACTTCATGCTTCTATACATGTATTTGATTGTACTTGCTATTAAAGTTTTGCAGGTACACAATCTTCAAGATAATGAAGATGTCTGTATGAGCATGATGTAGAAAGCTTTAAGGATGATGATGATCAAGATGAGCTTGATACCGTAAGAAGGAATGTAGCCATAGCAAAAGGATGTAGTTGATCTCCTTAGTTGAGAGGGAGGGCATATTATGATGGTCATGATGGATACCTTGAAGAATAAATCAAAGAATAAATAAAAGTACTACAATGTCTTGATGTTGCTAAAGAAATGAAAGAAGAAAAGCTTTTGACTGATGCATATGAATAAGTGGCATTAGGATAATTGAGGACATGAAGGTTTGTGTTTACTTGTATATGTATATTTGAAAGTTTATTGTTGATTAGGGTTTGTGTTTGAGTAGGTAAATCTATCCATGAAGAAGGATGAACACTTGGGAAGCATGCTTGAACAAATGGATATATCTAGTTTATTAGGGAGAGATGAAGCATCTAATGGCAGATGCTTGGGAGGACATCTCGCAGGCCTATGTGTGTTTGATGTCTAGATCCCGAAGAGGGAGGGTGGCTTTGGTCTTGGAGCTCTGGCCTTGGATACACACCTAGATCCCTGGTTTGATGATTAGTTAGTAAGCTTGATGGTACCTAGATTGGCTGAAAGCTTTAGTCCATCTTAGTCCCATCCAGATAGATAACCCTGGTTAGGTATCTAGTCCGAGACACTAAGTGTGCTAGAACTCTTCATAGTTCATTTTGGAGATCTTCCATGTACCTCTATAAATATAGGTAATTATGAATACCTCCCTAGTTAAGAGGGAGTGTTGAAGAATGTAACTAGTGTCGGTCTTCATAATTGTACATGAGTCATAATGAAATGTATTTATCCAAAAAAAGAAAAATAATTTTTATTATTAAATAAATTGACTTATTAAAGCATGGGTTTCATGCTTGGGTCAATTGGTTTTAGGTCAAAGCTTCCATTAAAGGCTTCTAGGGTTTATGTCAAGTGTCCTTGTCCATGTCATATTGTAAAGAACCCTTCTTGGGATTTATTTGTCAAAGAAGAAATTTATTTTATTGTAAAATAGGTCAATTAGGCCTCCTCCATGAAGTCGGCCTCAAGAAAGTACAAGTTGGCCTCAACAAGGGAATTTGACCTCACAAACTCACTATATATTGGAGCAACTTGACTCATTTGGTAACACATCTCACACACAAGTTCGAATTGCAATAGCTAGGAGCAGAAAAAGTGCGAAGTTTAAGAAGAAAGCTGGATTCGAAGTTTTTCGGTCTCTCTCTCTCTCTCTCATGTGCAACAAAATGCATCGAAGCTGGGAAATTGCATCGAAGCTGTGAAGCTGCATCGAAGCTGTGAAATTGCATTGAAGTTGTGAAACTGCATCAAGGTCAAAGCTGAGAGGCTACATTTGAGATGCTGGCACTTGGTAACTTTGGAAGAGATCATCTATCAGAAGGAAGAGCTAACTTGGTGTAGGAGGAAGGTATTTTGGTCTAAGGTCTTGGTCTATCTCATTTGAATTATTGAAGGAAGAGTTCTTGACTAGGTTTTCCCCTATATAGGGTTTTTCCGTGGCTATGCGCCTAAATCTACTGTCCTTGATCTTCGTGTTTTGGTTTTGGTAATTATTTTCATGAGCTAAGATAAAAGAACATAAGAAAGATAATAATAACTCAAGGAAATCACAAGTAATTATCAACAAAAGAAAATCTTTCTGCCTTTCTGATTTACTTACCCATCATTGTTGTCTCTCATTTAATCCTTTTTGCTCCGTGAAATACTTGAGGCTGTTATGATTAGTCCTCACAGTAAACTTGCTGCCCACAAGATATTGACAAAACTTTTCAAGTGCACGTATGATGGCCAACATCTCCTTATTATATGTGGAGAATCCTTTAAAATTCATTCAATTCTCGACTTTCATAAGCAATGGGATGCTTGTCTTGCATCAAACAATCCTAATACCAATACCAGAGGCATCACAATCAAGCACAAAAGGTTTAGAGAAATCTGATAAATCCAAAACAGGACAAGTACTCATTACTTTATCTTATGATGATACATAATTCCTTGATTCTCATTCGGCAAAACAAAAGTATCCTTCTTGGTCAAATCTTTCAGAGGAGCGGTTAATGAAGAAAATCCATTCACAAACCGTTATAGTATGTGCATAGACCAATGAGGCCCCGCAATTGTGACACGTTGTTTGGTGGTGGCTAGTCAAGTATAGCTTGAATCTTCTCCTGATGTGCTTTCATACCACCTCCCCAATGATATATCCCAAATGTAATAACTTAGTCATGTGGAACTTACACTTAGGGGCTTTCACAAAATGGGAACTAGTTGCTAATATACTTAACACTTCATCAAGGTGTCGAAGATGCTCTTTCTATGACTTGCTATATACTAAGATGTCATCAAAGAAAACCAATGAATTTTTTCGCAATGACTTGTTGAACACATGGTTCATGCAGAACTGCAAAGTAGTTGGAGCATTTTGATAGCCCAAAGGGCATCACCAAACACTCAAAATGTCCAAAGCGACACCTAAAAGTTGTTTTGTGCACATCTTGCTCTTGGAATTGCATCTGATGATATCCTAAACGGAGATCTAGTTTAGAGAAATAGACCGCTCCATGTAGCTCATCCATTAGCTCATCAATATGTGGAATAGGGTACTTGTTCTTGATGGTCTTTTTATTTAGTGCACGATAGTCAATGCACATCCTCATAGTGACATCCTTCTTCTTTGCCAGGGAAACAAAAGAAGTGAAAGGACTAGAGCTAGGCTATATATGTCCTGCACCTAACAACTTCCAGTCATGCTCAGTCTTATCCATATACATTAATCCTTGTGCATGTGCCCAAACCTAGTGTGGCTCTGCATTCTTTTCCTCTTGGGTGAGCCAAGGAAAGGACAACCTATTTGTTGTTAGTTTTCTTGGTTTGAGTTGGGAACATTATAGGTTGCTTATACTCATTATCATGCCATTTGTTGGAGAAGTCTACTTGGGAGGTTGGATGACACATGCACACATGTATTTGATGAGGTTGCCTAGTACACATCTCTATGAGGTCGTGCGCCTATCTTAGGTGTCTATTTGGTTCTATTCCATGTCATCTACCTTGGGATCATACATGCATTGTCACTTGTATCTCCACTTGACTCATTCTACATGGATCTACCTTGCCATGAGTGTGGATGAGGTGACCCACATGCACATGACCTATTCTTCACATGCACATGTCCTATCACATGTGTGACTCTTCTAGAAGGGCACACTTGTAGATAAGGGTAAGGTTTGTTATTTTGGAGCATGATTTGGTCTATTATCATGCTAAGGAATGTGCCCAAGCTACTTGCTTCTATTCTTGGAAAGAAGTTGCAAATAAGCCCTAGTTTATTTATTGTTGACTTGGTTGTTGGAGCTAGTTAGAGGGAATAATATTATTTTTGTTGGAAGTTATTTAGAAGGAATAATAATGTTATGAACATTCTTGGTGTTCTCCTTCTAATGAGGACAATGTGTGAGAAAATGTTATTCTCCACATCCTCAAAATCAAATAGGATCTATTGGGTTCTTTCCTATTTATTCAACTGGCTTAGTCTCACTTTGTATTGACCTATTTTATTGAAAATTCTTTGGTGGATTTTTATAAAGTGGGGGCTTGAACCCTTTCTTTCTCTAGTTAAGCTTTTCCTTCTTGTCCTTCCAAGCCTTGTGAACCTTGGGCTTATTCTTGTTTTATTCATAATAATACTTAGCCTTCGTCATAGCCTCATCAAAGGTTTAAGGTTTGTCGAACTCAATTCTGTCTCTATAGGATTGAGGTAATCCACTTAAGAAATTTTGGATTTTTACCTTCTTATCTTTGATGTACTTGACTTACCTTTGGAGCTCCAAGAATTTATCTACATATCATCCATTATCATTTGTTCCAACTTTAACTCATGGAAATCCTTGACTTTATTGTCATAGTATCTACTAGAGAGATGCTTTTGTCGAAAGCACTTCTTGAATTGCATCCAATATTTCTCTTGCTGATTTTTTTGACCTATCTAAGATGTTATCACCAAATTTCCATATGCCATTCAAATTGAATATGGCCTCTCCGAGTTTCATATTTACCGAGTAATTATGAACTTGAAAAACACTTCCTGATCCCGCAAAACCAAGCTTTAATTTCCTATCCAAACTTTATTGCACCATCAAAAGTAGGTTGTTTTGCTTTCTTGGATTCTTCCTACAAGCTGTCGTTAGAAGGCCTCTTTTGTAACTGCCTACGAGAAGAAGAAGATCTCAAATTGCTTAATAAATCTCCGGAGATAGTTGATTCATTGTTAAAGGATTTTGATGGTGTATATGTCCCATCTTTGGAGGTTCCGCTGTCCGTACTCCAAGCAAAATTGTTTGAATTTTGTTCATGATGCATTTACCTCTGTACATCTGTCAAACTTTCCAACATGGCATCATTCAACTGGTTCTATTCTTCTTCAGCTTTAATCTACCTTTCATTATTTACTTTGCAGCTTTGAAGCTTTACCCTCAAGCTTCTCATGGTTTCTATAATTAATTTGAGGAGTCTCTTGGTTTCTTTGTCTACTGTACTCAAGTCTTTTCATTTCCAACTTGCATGGTTTCACTCGTGATACTTTCTTCAAGTTCATAAGGGTTTTGTGCATCTTCCGTGATGACAATATGCTCAGTCCAACAAGACTAAGACTCTATTTCAAGTCACCCATTCGCTGTAGCAGCCTCAGTTCTTCGCAAACATTGTGTACAATTTGTTAGCTTAACAATGTTAGCAAAATATCATTATAGTGTTTTTGTTCATTTACGAGTTCATGCCCACATTGGCTCAATGTTGTAACTAGTTTACATTTCTAGCCCATAACAACCCAATGCTATAACTTACGTTTTGATACTACTCTATCATGTACCCCCCATCCCCTTTGTGGCCTTGTAGAGGAGAGGGGCACCTTTTTCTTGTCTTCCCTATCAAACTTAATCACTTCCGTTTCAAATTAAGCCTCGTTGCATGGGTTGAAGACCACATGCAACACCCCTTTTATCTTCATTGGGTAAGTTTGAAAGATGCAACTATCAAGGCATTGACCCTCTTTTGAACATAACACGTAGGACCCTAATTGAATGACATCCAGTCCTTCATTCAAAAGAAGCACATGCTCACTTGAGGCACACCTTGCGCCCATTGGCCTTGTTCTTGTGAAAATTCCAAGCCTATATGATTGATGTCCTTATGATCTCAATTAAACAAGTGAATTGCTAAATTTAAATAATGCTGAAATTAAATCCAAACCACAACACCTTGCGCCATTGGCCCTGTTCTTGTGAAAAATTCCAAGTCTATATGATTGATGTCCTTATGATCTCAATTAAACAAGTGAATTGCTAAATTTAAATAATGCTGAAATTAAATCCAAACCATAACATCGATCACATGATAATTGCAAATTAAATAGCAGAAGCACGAAATTAATTTCACACATACTTAGGTAATTATTCCATGAAATCAATTTTTCATTCCTTTGAAATACTTACAATGAAACCTCCACAGGCTGCCAAAAAAGCAAGTGCATGGTCACAAAACTGCCTTTGATTGAGTTGTATGGACGCACTGATAGTATGGCATGTTGTCTGGATTGTATGACCCTGTCTCTATAGACTTCTGTATTACAATATAGAATTGTTTTGTACAACTGTATGAACTATACAACAACTTTTATGGAACTATCTGCTGCTTGGATTCACCTCTGCTTGAATCCCTACTCTCTCTCTCTCTCACTCTCGATTGCTCAGCCTACTCAACTGTTCAAATGTGCTGAAAACCTCTATCTTGACTTGTTTTTATAATTTTAGTTGTGACCAAAACCTTAATCTATTTTTGAGTGTAATTCTAGTCTATGGTATGCATGCATAAGATACACCTTTTCAGAGTTAACAACTAAATATAAGACATTTTACTTTTGTTACAAAGGTGAATTACAAAATAGAATGACTTTTCAAAATAGATTTGTTTTTTGAAAGTAGAATTACTTTTTGAAAGTATCTCAAACTACTTCTTGCACATTAACATTGAATCTGTGTGGAAGTTCTTGTTTGAGCTAAAATTATCAACATTCCCTCTTATGAGAAGGGAGTTTTTCACCAATTCAAGTCTGTCTCTGAATGTCTCAAATTTCCCTCTTGCCAAGGGCTTGGTCAGAATATCAACTACCTGTTGATCCATGGGAATGTATTAAAGCTTCATTGCTCCCTTATGAACCCTTTTTGGTATGAAGTGATTGATCTCTGTATGCTTGGACTTGTCATGAAACAAAAGATTCTTAGAGGGTTTAATACAACTTATAAATAACTGTAGGTTCCAATTCCTAATCAAACAATTCTGCAAGTAACTTGCGAAGCCATATGGAATATCAAACAAAAAATTGCTATGTATTCTGTCTATGTTGAACCAAGTGCCATGGGAGTTTGCTTCCCTTTGAACCATGATACCATTACTGATATCAAACTAAAGCAACACTCTGAGGTGATCTTTCTGTCTACTGCACTGCCTACCTAATCTGAGTGTGAATACCCTTTCAACTTTACTTCACCATCTTCAAGATATTTCAGAGAATACTCCACTTTTCCCCTTAAATACATGAGCACATGTTGTGTTGCCATCCAATGCTCCTGCCTAGGCTCCATCATGAGCTGACTCAAGGTGTTCACTGCAAAACAAACATGGGACCCCTCTGCACGCACTTCAAAGCCCTAAGGCTTCTCTATGTATACTTCTTTTTCAATGATCCCATTAAGGAATGTTCTCTTCACATCCATATGATGTATCCTCCATCCCATAAATGAAACCAAGGTCATAACTGATGTAATGGAAGTGTAATTGGCAACTAGAGCAAACATCTCCTTGTAGTTCACTCCCTCGCTTTGGGGGAACCCTCTTGCCACAAAACTTGCTTTGAACTTCTTGATGTTGCCACCTGCAATATGCTTGATCTTTTAGAGCCTCTTGGAACTCACAATTGACTTCCCCTTTGATATTGACACAATGTCCCAAGCATCATTCTTCATGATGGAGGTGTACTCCACCATGGCATCCCACTGCACCCATTGGTTTGGTGCTTCCTAAAAGTTGGAAGGTTCAAAATATTGAATGCTGCTCATAAATGCCATGTATCTTGGAAACTTCTTCGGAGGTTTGATCTCTTTGAATGTGCTCTTATGAGTATCAACAATCTCTTGAGCATTTCTCAATGTGTTAGTGAACCATCGATGTCTTTTGACAGAAGTGGAAGGGGTTACTGTCTCCCACTTTGCACTTGAAGGCCGTTGTATTACTTTGGAAATCATTGGTGACCTTGGCTCAACTTTTGGAGTTTTCCATACCTCATCCTATCGCATTGGAATAGGCTCTGTTGCACTGAAATTGTCAAAGTTCCAAGGAAGCAGAAGTGCCAATTTTTTCCAACAGGATTAGATCACCTATCAGCAGTCCGTGTGTCATGAGTTCTATTCTTCACTTTCCTTGGTTAGAGGCATTTCTAGGGTCATTTGGCTGAAAAACTCATCGGAAGTTCACCTTTCTTCGACCCTTCCTTCTAATCCTTGCTTGACCTAGTGAAATTGTTGATGATTACCCCAAACTCTAGGCCTCGCTTGGATCCCTTAGGTCTCTCTTGTGGTTCCAGCCTTTGTTTGATCTATATTTCACAAAACCTTAATAGAGGTCCTCCTCCCTTTTTAGGAAACCTTGATCTAGGCATAACTCTTTTATTGAATATCCTTTCACCTAGGTTTAGGCCTCCTTCCCCCAAGCCTTTATTGGAGAGCCCTTCTTTTGCTTCTAAAACAAGCAACCTATTATCTGAGCCTCTTCCTTGAATGGGCTTTGGAAATCACATTGTACATTGTTATTGACCTCATCAAGCCTTTATTGGAGAGCCCTTCTTTTGCTTCTAAAACAAGCAACCTATTATCTGAGCCTCTTCCTTGAATGGGCTTTGGAAATCACATTGTACATTATTATTGACCTCATCATTTTAGTGATTTCCACCATGTTGGGACTGCTCCCACTGGTGAATGTCCATAAAGAGTGTTGAAGAATGTAACTAGTGTTGGTCTTCATAATTGTATTTGAGTCATAATAAAGAAAAATAATTTTTATTGTAAAAGAAATTGACTTATTAAAGCATGGGTAAATTGACTTATTAAAGCATGGGTTTCATGCTTGGGTCAATGATTAATAGGTCGAGGCATCCATTGTAGGCTTCTAGGATTTATGTCTTGAGTCCTAGTCTTTGTTATCATGTAACAAACCCTTCTTGGGATTTATCTATCAAGGAAGAAATATATTTTGATGTAAATTAGGTCATTTAGGCCTCCACCAAGTCGACCTCAAAGAAGGACAAGTCAACGTCATCAAGGGAATTTGACCTCACAGATTCACTATATATTGGTAGCTATTCGACATCATTTGAAGGACCAATCAAGAAGTTCGATCTGCAGTAGCTGGAGGCAAAAAAGAAGAGAGAAATTCCCAAGGAGGAGGAGAAAGCCCTAGCGAAGGAGAAGGAGACATTTATCAAGCAAGAAGTTGTTTTTCTCTCTCTTTGACTGACACGTGCGAAATTTTGAAGCTGCCTGCTAGGAAGTTCGAAATTTTAGATCTATAGTAGGGCCGAAATTATGAAGTTAGGGACCGAAATTTTGAAGCAAGGGGCCCTAGTCGCATGCATGCCCATGTCTCTAGGGCAGTGAAATGTTAGTTTGTCTTAGGGGCTAGTCACCTGGATGGGATGGATGGTTCATGGGGGTTTTGTTGCAGGTGTAGAAGGTCAGGTTGTCTGTGTTTTGGTGGTTCCACTTCCTTAATTGTGCATGGGGAGTTGAATCAGATTGTAGTAGCCTCTCGTTACATGTTTACCCTAGCGGACTGGTTAACTTGGGTAAATGTGGGAGGAAGGTGTTACAAAAGTTGGATTGAAGCAACGTTGACTTTTGTGTTTGGTTCATCATCTTGGAAGGTTGACTTGGTGGAGGAGAAAATTCTTTTGGTCTGCTCTAAGGTCTTGTATTGTCTCAAGTTTGATTTGAATTTGTTAGTGGAAGATTTTGACTGGGTTTTCCCCTATAGAGGGGTTTTGGCCCTTGCTGAGTGCCTATATCTGGTGTCATTGATCTTCATGTTTTGATTTGATGATTGCTTGATGAAAAGAAAATAAAAGAAGAACATAAAGAAAGTTAATAAGACTACAAGAATATAACAAGTAATTATTTACAAAAGAGAACCTTTCTGCCTTTCTGATTTTCTAACATGGTATTAGAGCTAAGGTAAAGAAGGAAAGAAAAAGGCAGCTTGAAGATCTATTGAAAGGGTCAAGAAAAAGGATCATATGAGGGAATAAAGGCCTACTATCTATATCAAGAAAAGAAGACACGACAATGAAGACTGAAAATAAGCTAGAAGGAGCCTCCAGGCTCCAACTATAGGGCATGGAAGAAGAGGATAGATCTCATCCTTGCTAAGCACAAAATATTGGATTTTGTTCTAGGAAAAGTTGCGAAACCAACAAAGGATGCAAGAAAGGAAAAGTACAAGGAAACAAACATCTTGGCCATGAATTTAATAGTGGATGGAGTAAGGGACAATCTAATCCCCTACTTATCCAACATAGATACTGCTCAAGGGATGTATGAAGCTCTCTCCAAACTATTCACCATCAAGGACATTGGAAAAATAGTTAGTGTTGGAAATAATACTGAGAGGGGGGGTGAATCAGTATTATCAAGTCAAATATTCCTTTTTCAAAAACAAATTATATACGCTACTTCAGTTAGTTAAACCCGCGTATATACGCGTCTTCGTCTAGATGAACCTGCGTATATGTCTTTTTCTTCTTTCTGAGTGCCTGAACTGAGATCTGTTACCAAAGGGAGTTGCCATCAAGGACAACACCTATGCCATAGCTCCAAACCTATGCCATAATGCCAACAATCTCCCCCTTTGGACTTGCTGGCAACACCAAGATCCTCAAGATCATTCTCCCCCTTTTTCATCAAGGGCAAAGGGTTGTGATCCCCCTGAATACATGCTGAAATCTCTGTCCTGCTGTGTTGACCATGCTCCCCCTGACTATAGGCAAGATCTACAAAAATATGTTCTTCAAGAAGAACCAAGACTTATGCATCATAAAAGACCTTCCTATCACCAAAAGACTCAATACATACATCCATCATCTAACCAACTGGGGATCATCCACCCAACCAAGTGGGAATACATCAGAAATTTACATATGATGACCAAATACATTACATCTTCATCCCAGGCATAGTGGGGAAACCAATATAGGCTGTTACATGACTTGACACCATATAAGAAAAAGATACATGACATAGAGACGAAATATTTAAAACAAGTCTTATGAAAGACACCAACAACTGATAGCAGCAGCAACTGACAATCACCATTCAGTTCAGCAACCAAGATTTCCTTCTTTCTCCCTCTGCCTTTGTTCCTCCTGAAACCAACAACAGCTGTGAACTAGAACCAAAAGTTTCTAAGATAATGCCAACAATACATTATTAGAAGATTATCTGCTCCCCCTGAACCTGTGTCGGATGGTCTCTGTCAGACCCATATCAGACAATTTTCAAACAGACGCTGTTACCTCTGATATCCATCAAGCCTCCTTATACGCGACTTTCTCCGCATCAACCGGCGTATGTACGCGGGTCCTTCTAATGCAACTCGCGTACACCCATTTTTCTCTGAAACTGACAATATTTAACAGCAAGATGATTCATCAACTACTCCTAGCTTCTGTCTGAGATATTCAAAAGTTTCCCTGGGCAGTGGTTTGGTGAGAATATCAACAACTTGTTCCTTAGAAGGAACATACTCCAATTTGACCTTTTGTT